>PVJO010003656.1:0-120026 GCA_004026905.1 Hystrix cristata | reverse complement strand
GCAAGGCCCTGAGTTCGATTCCTGGCACCAAAAAAAAAGTTCCTGTAATGAGCCAACAGCACATTTCCTGGGCCAGACCTCCTCTGATATTAAAATAATGCTTATGAGGTTAATGAAAGAGTAAAGCCATATTAATGGGGACAGTAAACTGTCTGCGTGTGGTTTTGGTTCTTGAAGGGATGGCATTTTCCCTACATGGTTTTTAAGCCTAGATGAGGTCAGATTGAAAAATGCTTAAATTAGATTTACCCTCCGACCCAGAGGGGAGACTTAGCAGAACTCAGGAATTCCACCAGGCTGAGGAGAAAGGCTGAGCCAAAGCCACCTTGTCCTTAGTGTCAAACTGTTTGATCTACTTCTAAGCAGGGCAGATTGAATTACTGAAGGCGTCAAGGAGCCTGTGAGACTTTGCCAACCCAGGCAAGCAGTTGGGGCTCCTAAATTTAGGATTTGGAATCTGCGTTGGTTGGTGATGGACGAATGACTGAACTTGTGTCTGCTGACATTCAGCCTGTTAGAGCCTCTGAAACGTGCACCTTGCAGCACGGATGAGCCGGAAGCAGTCAAGGTCAGGAGAGCCCTTCTCCCTGTGCTGCCTCCTTCCATTCCTTCTCTTTCAGGAAGATTTAAACTTGTTGAACAGGATAACATTGAGTATTGAGCTCTGCGTCTTGATTTCAGGCTTTTTAAGATGTATGCAGCGTCTAATTCTATTCGCATTCGTTGCTGTGATTTGAGTTTGTTATACATATGGCCAGTATTTGTGCTTCGGGAAACAGGTGAATAGGTTTTCCCCTCCCTCGGACGTTTGCTTAGCTGTGAAGTTCAACTTGACCTACATTCAGCCTCTCACAGCCTCAGAGTTGAGGCTTCCAGAGGGTGTATCTTGGACACTTCATTTGGGATCCCAGTTTTGTTTCAGAGTTCCGAGGCGGTAACACTGTTGACTGTGGAAGCCAAATATCAAAAAGAATGGACGTTTTCTGTGGTTTAGTTTTAAACACTGGGGTGATTAGTATTAATGCGCCTGGAGGAAGGGCTCTGATCCGAAGCCTGCGTAATTATAGCAAGGGATCCAGGGTATTTCGCTGCAGGTTTGTTGGCTGGTGGAGGATTGTACTCTTTTGTTCCTATGCTTGTGGGCCCTTGAAAGGCAGCGGAAGCCTCTTATTAGAGTCTGTTCTTGGTGTTTGGGATGCACACAGCGGAGGTGAGCAGTAATAACTGTGAACACAGCTCTCAGGCCCGGAAGCCTGTATCTTTCAGGGTCACTCAGTTTGAGTCTAACGCAGCTAACACAATATGAGGATTCGTGTTGACCGTGTCATTGAAAACTAGAGTTCTATTTCATCTTTTATGGAAAAGGGGTACAAACAACTAGTCTTTTGAAGGTGTCTACTCTGTGCCAGGCAAGATCCTTAGCTCATTTTATCTTCAGTGCTCAGTTTACCAAGAAAAATGTGGAAAGCCATCAGGTGACTGATTATTGGTAAGAGGCTGATTATTGGTAAGACTGATTATTGGTAAGTGTTGCTCGGAGGACACTGCCAATCTTTAGATAGCAAGGCTCTGTCTTGTGGATGACTCGTGAGGCATGCAGCACCCCGGAGCTGCCCATTCAGTGCCAATGGGTCTCCTAGTCATTGCAACCCCAAAGCACTCCACTGTCATCTCCAGAGGCCTCTGACACTGGCAGTAGGCTCGCAGTAGATACTTTTGGTGACTGCTGATATCTGGACCCACCTCCACACCTCTGTTCAATAGTGTATGACATCCCTAAGCCAGTTTTGTGTTTTTCTTACCTAAGGTTTGCCTAATAGTGTATGCTTATGAAATAACAAGTATGTATCCTATACTATACTCTGCTATCCTATCCCATACTATAATTGGAATATAGTTCTTTTTGTTGATTAAAATAATTATCAGTGAAGTATATTCTATATAGTTAAAGGCTTGCTTTTACTTACCTTTTAAGCATTATGGCATCATTCGTAATATAGTCCTTGGTTTGCAAGAAAAATTCCTTCTGCTCGTAATCCAAAGTGCTTGTATATCAAAACAGAGAGATGGAGAGAGAGAACCAGTTGTGACCATGTGACATTCAACATCACGCTACTCATATTGCAAGACATTGCTCATTTATCAAATTAAAATTTCTTAGAAATGTTTGCTTGTCTTGTGGAACACTCACAGACCAAATTACAATCCAAGGTTTGACTGTAGTTGAAAATGTAATGAAGTATGTTTCATTATTTTTTAACATCTTTTTTCAACATATTATTTTTCTAAGATAAGGTTTTCTGCAAGAATTTATGAAAATGCTGACTACTTCAAATAGCTTAAAATCTACTTTTCACTAATCGCTAAAAGTTGTGGTTGACAGTCAGTGAATACAGACATTATATCTTGCTTGAAACTAAATGTAACTGGCTGGCTGTATTTCTTGGCAAGAATAAACTGATAACAGAAGTGTTGCCCTTACTCAATCTTTAGTCGTATTATATTTACCAAGTATAATTATTTCTGTAGACTTGGTGTCATAAATGGATTCTCCTGCACTTCAGTGACAGAATGGTGAGATTGGGATTCATTTACTCAGAAATTTTTTTCCATCGGCCGGAGATCAAACCCAGGCCCTTGAGCGTGCCAGGTGAATGCTCTGTCAACTAAGCTACATCATCAGCCTCTAGATTCATACCTTCAGTAGATACTTACTGTTCTTGGGCTATCTCAACAACTAACACAGACACCCATCCCTGCTAACACACTAACCTAAATGATCATAAGAAACAAGTAAACTACCAGTCAAATTAGAAGGCAAAAATTGCTATAAAAACTAAAGTTTGTAAGAAAGGTCAGAGTGTGAGGGGGGTTTGGGCTGGAGTTTTAAATTTAGTTGTTTTGGGAAATTTTTTTGAGAAGATGGCTTTTAAACAACAACCTAAAGGTGAAATGGATACTTAATGAGCTGTCTTGCTCCGGGTACTGTTTTAGGAGATTTTGACCTTTGTCATCTGCAAAAGACAGTTTGCATGGTTGATTTGGTTGTGCAGAGTGAGGGAGGTACTACCAGCTGCATCTGCCAACTCACTGCCACTGACTTTTACAATCATTCTGATGTGACAGCACTTGTTTTGGTTAAGTGGAATGAACTTTTCTTTTTTACAGCTAGGTAACTTCATTGAATTTTAGAAAATGGGAGCTATTTTTCAAAAGGAAATGGAGGGAAAAAGGTGAATGCAGAGTAAGTATTAGGCCCAGGCCCAGTGGTCTACATGGAATTATTGCTTCTTTCCAGCCAGTGACAAGTGTCCTCTGGGGATGATAGTCACAAAGCAGGAAATGTAACCTCAGATTAAGAACAGCTTTTGTAGGAAAGCTTACAGAACACGGCCCAGAGAACAGGAGTTTGTTCTGCCAACCCGCTCTGTGGCCTCAGGCAGTGGCTGTAGCTCCCTCCCTTTTAGAACAGCTAATTATTTGCTAGACATGGCGCTGAGCATCTTGTCTAAGTGGTTAGTTGTAAACATGAGGGGCATGAACTCCACAAGATGACCATTAATGCCCTTTTCTAGCTCTCTCTGAAACTCTTTTCTCCGTGATTTGCCAGTTCAAAGGCACAATTAAACTGCTGTTACTCTTAAGATAAGTTTATGAATTGAAGCAGGCCACCAGTGGGGTTATCTTGGTTTGTCACAGCAGGCTGTGTCTGCTATTCCTGGTTTCCTCCTCTTCCTGACGACTGTGGTGTTACAGAAATCCACGTGTTGCAATTTGGGGGGAGTGGGATGGTTCACGACTGGCTCGTTGATTCCATTTGTAAAATCCTAGCTCTGGGTTTTCTTCCACGTCTTTGCCTCAGAACAGAACTGCTGAGGGGCACAGGCTGAGGCTGGCGGAAGTGAGGCACGAACTTCGCTGTGAGGAAAAACTGTGCTGTGTCCACTACCTCAGTGAGGCCTCACAGTAAAGAGTGCCAAGGACACTGCAAGGACGTCGGCTTTGAAAGCCCAGATGGTCTTTTTCAACTCTAACACCTTAAAATTCTCTTTTGGTCAGAGCGCTGTGGAGTCCCCTGGACTGCGCAGCTCAGCAAGGTGCCAGTGTGTGGCATCTCTGCCCGGACCAGCCCAGTTCCCAGACTGTGTGCTGGCTGGTCAGCCTGTGGGCCAGGAGCACTTCCACGCCTTACCTCCCTGCTGTTCTCCTGTTTCATAGATGATGAACCAGGTGGAAGGGCAGCAGAAGAACCTAGTACACGCCATCGAGTCCCTGCCGGGCTCCGGCCCCCTCACCGCCTTGGACCAGGACCTCCTGCTCTTGAAGGCCACCTCTGCCGCCACTCTCAGCTGCCTCGGGGAGTGCCTCAGCTTGCTGCAGCAGAGCGTGCACCAGGGCGCGGCGCCCAGCCACAAGCCGGGGCCCTCAGGTGGGACGGGCCGGGATGGGTCCTGCCCAGAATCTGTTCATTTCTCCACTGGCCACCACCTGCCCTTTTATCCAAGTACATCTCTGCTTGTCCCACCGTTCTCCCTTCCTCCTTCCTTCCCCAGCTTGAGACACATTTTTTCTTTTACAAATTAGAATGTAGCAGTCTAGGAAAGATTTAACATGTTTACACAGATACAGTGAATCCCTGTCACAGTCACTACCATCACTGTGTGTCTCATACCATTTGCGACTCTTGCACCCAGCATTCTCTCTTCCAGATCTGTGACTGCGCCCCACTTCCTTTATTTCCAAGGTGTGCACCCACCACAGTTGAGCCGGTGTGTGTGTCTTGGTGACAGACGCACACACGGCCTCCTGCTGTCTGCTGCGGGAGCATCCTGGAGTGGGTCCCCTTGGACCCGTGTGAGGCTTTCTCTGCAGCTTGTACCAGGAGTGTTTTAAATTCTTTATCCAGAAGCCAGAGATGCCTCAATCCTTTGGAGGAGGGTTTAATCAATAAGCAGATATAAAGATATTAGTGAAGATTAAATTCAACAGTAAAGGTCAGAATGGCTTGAGCTTAGTTGTGTGGTATATAATTATAAAGTATTATAATTAACAGAACAACAGACGCTTCATTGAGCTTTGTTGCCCGGGGTCACTTAATTAAGGAGGAGATGAGGCAACTCGGAGCTTCAAAGCATAGCAGGGGTAGGAGCGATGGCCTTTATGTCATGCTTTCTTCCAGTGCCCTTTGTCCTCTGTTCCACTAAAGATTAAAAGCCTGGTTGGTTTTTCAGAGGAGACTGTGTGTACTTTGGATTTTGTGCTGTAATACCCACCATTATTTACTGAGCCTGGTCCAGCCAGTGTTTGGCCTTTACAACAGTTTGAAATGTTACACGGCGGATGCTGTCACATCAGCCTTTCAGATGAGATGTGGAGGCTTGGAGCAATTGAGTGACTTGCCCAACGCCACCCAGCTAAGTAGCAAAGCCCAGGGGAGTGACAGGCAGAGTCCTCCCCCTCCTTGGGGTTCTTTGTTCCATCCAGAGGAGACCACCCAGAGGCCTCTGGGTCCTACAAAGTGTGAGGCTGGGGACAGTGTCTGCTGGCATCACAATTCTCTTGGGACAGGTCTATATTTATTTTTAAATTAACTTCAAATTGGCATGGTGAATACACTTGTAATCTCAGTACTCTGGGATGATAAGGCAGGAAGGAGGATCACAAGTTTGAGCCCAGCCTGGGCAACTTAGCGATTTAGTGAGACCCTGTCTCAAGATGAAAAAACTAAAAAGGAACCAGGTGCAGTGGGATACGCCTGTAATCCTAGCACTCAGGAGGCTTCGTCAGGAGGATTACCACAAGTTCAAGGATAGCCAAAGCTATAGAATGAGTTCAAGACCAGCCTGAACTACATAGAGAGACTCTGTCTCAAAAAATAAGTAAATAAAAATAAAAAAGGGCTGATGATGTAGCTCAGTGTGAAGGCCTTATCAATCCCTACTACCACAGGATAAAATTTCAGGCTTCAGAAAATTTATAGGAATGGCATGGAATAATCTTATGTAATCCCCCTCCAAATTCCTTAAGGATAACATCTTATGACATTTGCATCAGTATCATTTTTCTCTCTACATATAAAGCATATTGTTATTTTTTAACCATATTGCAGATGTGATGTCCTTTTCCTCTTAAATAGTTTTGTGTGTATTTCCTTTAAAAACGTGCTCTGGTATAGACAGCACAATGATCAAGATCACTGAATTAAAATACCTACAACCCTGTTATACCCTAACCTACAGATCCCGCTGTGTTTTGCCAGTTTTCTCCCTGACGTCCTTTCCAAACAAAAGAAAAAGAAAGTCTGTGGTACATGGTCCAGTGTTGGAGAGGATGTGTGTGTGTTCAGGTGCCCGGTGCAGGAGCCCAAACCGCTTTCCTGTCCTCTCCCTTCTTAGCTTGAAAAATGAGTGCTGAAGCCTCACCCCAACTCCTGGATGTCTTCTGCTGTGGACGGAGCCTTGGTGGCTCCCACCAGGGCCTGGGCACGAACCCTAGTCAGCCCAGCGACTTCCCTGCGGTCTCACGAGCCCTGGCCTGGAACTTCAGCCTCTGGAACTGAATGGGTTCAGTCCAGGGGTCTTTCACAAGTAAAGATGAGCTTGAACTATTTTCTTATTCCTAAACTTAATCTTTCTTTAAAACAAATCTATCTCCAGGGCCAGCTTCCATCACACTCCTTTTTCCCTCGGGTTTTCAGTAGATCTCTGATGTGCTTGAGGTCCTGGAGGGACACAGCTCAAATGATGTTGGATCTGAGATGTGGTGGCAGGTTGAAATGGAAGCCGGTGTTGGGAGGAAGGGCGACTGAGAGGGGCCCTGCAGTCAGCCAGCTGAGTGTGGGAGCCTTCTTGTCTTCCATATGCATCTCCACTGGCCCATCCTCCCTTCTTTTTGGCTATTTTCACCAAGGTATTGGGCTAAAAGGTGGAGAGCAGAGAGAGCCCAGAGAATCCCATTGATTCATCTGTCTTCTCATTTTCGTGACCTTTACAAAGTTACATTCCCTATAGCACAATAACCCCATAAGTTTTGAAATGATGTGTGTACCTCTCTTAAATCTGTGCCACACATCAAGAAGGAAATCGAATTATTTCTTATATCTGGCTCATCATAGTTGCCCACAGTTAAAACAGAATTCCACAGTCTCAAGCTGAGTGGAAAAAGAGAATAAGGTGACCTCCCGAGCGTCACCACAAAGTATTTGTTGGCAATCTCTGGGCTTTCCAGGTCAACGGTAGCTGTAGCTGCCTGCCACACACTGATAAGAACATGCTTAGGTCTAAGACGTGCCCGTCTGGGTTGACAGAAGTCAAAATCTCATTACAGCGAAGTTTTCTTAGAGTTTGATGTCGCTGTTGGTGGCAGGGAGGCCCGTGGTGCCCGCAGCTTGGCAAATACCTGTGTGCACGGTTCTTGCTCGGGGTTTCTCTGGTGACTCTGGCTTCGTTTTATTCTTCTGCCCCTTTTCTGAGTCAAAAGTGAATTAACGTGTGGTCCTGTGGGGCTTCGTGTTCTGTAACCTTCCGTTGTGTCTTCTGGGAAGGATGTTGGCTTCAGAGTCTCTGTCTACAAACGCTTCTGTCTTGTGCTCCTTGCTTTTCGAGCACACTGAGCCACCAGCTGCTGTCTGGAGATGCTTCAGTATTCATCTCCTTCCCTCCTACACGTTTTGGCTTCCAGATCTGTCTCTGATGTTATCTTTAAGATACACTGGATCTGAAGTGCCTCTGTTTACGGAGAGATTTGTAATGAAAATTAATAAAGTAATTTTGCTTTTTGGTCAAGGCTTAAACAGGTCCCTTACTATCCCTCCTCAATCTGCTTCAGCAGCCTGATGGAGGCGTATGCCTGGCTGGCGGGGGCTGAGTGTGTGTTTTCCCAGCCTAGACATAAACTTTGCACAGCTGTAAGGAAAAGACCGTGCTCAAAGCTGAGAAAGGCTGTGCCTTGTGGTGACTGGTGCGAGGGTGAGCTGGACCTTTAAAGTAATTTCGGGGTGCAGAGTACCCTGTTACCTGTGTTTTCGGGTTGGTCTTTTGCTTACAGGCTTCAGTCAAGGGAACAGAGTTCAAATTCAGAGCAAACGTGTGTAACCTGACAAGCCTGGTACAGTGCCTGGGAAGAGCTGAGTGTTAACATGATCAGTCCAAGTCACACTTGAGAAAGGATGCTGGAGTCCGAGCCATCGGGGCACAGGACAGGGATCCCCAGTGGATGGCAGTGCCTGCCATGGACATCACGGTTATAAATGAGGACAGAAGGTGAAGAGACATGTAACTGAAGGGGGCAAATCCAGGGCAGAGTTTAGAACGCTTTCTTTAACTCATCCCTCCATGACTGTTTTATTCTTTTGCGAGAGCTGTGGGGAGTTCCAGGTAACAAGCCGGTTTTGGTGGCCTTCCCATGATGAGGTTTGGAAAAAAGGATGAAGTGACACTGTGGTAGGGTTCCTCTTGGCTTTTCTGGCTGTGGGTTCGTTCCCTCTGCTGGCTGCACTTCTTTACACTCTTTTGCTCGCTTCTGCCATTCTGAGCCTGCTTCGCTTTTTCCATCTCATCCCTTCTTTCTCGACATTTGTTGCTTCTGGTGAAAATTGTTCCTACCACTTATAGTCACCTTCCTTTATTTTATTTTTTTAAACTAGGAGAAAACAGTATATTTGAAGGTGGAGAAAAAGGGGGAAGAGTGAGTGTGATGATAGATAGCTACTCTGGTGAGTAGGGAGCATTCAGAAGTGAAATCCTCTACCTTCCTCTATTTTACGTTTAAAAAGCCAAGATAGAAATTTGGTAATTCCTTCACTAGGTAGGATAATAGAAGAGAAAAGCTAGACTATTTTAGATGGATGGAGTAAAAAGGTCTCTTAATAAAGCCAGGCATGGCGGTACAAGCTGTAATCCCAGAGTCCCATCAGGCTGAGGCGGAAGGGTCACAGACTCAATTCCAGGTTGGGCAACTTAGCATCTGAGTGAGATCCTGTGTCAAAATGTAAAAAGGGCCGAGGATGTGACTCAGTGTGAAGGCCCTGGATTCAATCCCTAGTACTACAAACAACAACATCAACGAAACAAACTGTCTAAACTCTGTCTCATAACTGTCATCTATGTCCTTTGCACCTGGACACTGGTAGAATTTCCTTGTCCCAATACACTGCTTTCTGGTGTGTTGGTTTTTTGTTTTGTTTTTGTTCGGTTTTTTGAGACAGGCTCTCACCATGTAGTTCAGGTTGGCCTTGAACTCACTGTAAGCCCAGGCTGGCCTTGAACTCTTGGTGATCCTTCTGCCTCAGCCCCCCAAGTACTGGGATTACAGGTGTGCGCCACCATACCTGGCTAGAGTGTTGATTTCGATTTCATGTTTTTTTCAATTTTTATTTTTTTATTAGTACATGTTTGCAGTACATAATGATTGTATTCCTCATAGGGAGGTAGTACATGCATATAATATTTCTTAATTTTTTTCCATCCCCTTTCCCTTCCTGCCCCCCCATCTCTTGATCCCCTTCCCTTTTGCAAGAGATGTAGCTCCCTATTTCCTATTATCTATCTTTCATTTTCTGCAAATGCTGATTTTGTTTCCTCCTAATAATTCCTTGGTGCATTCATGTCCCTTTTCACCTCAGCCTCTTTTCTTCTTCTGACTTTCTGTTCTTATTTCATAGAGGCTGCTTCTTACTGTGTCTTGTGCCGAGGATATACTTTCCCTGGTGTTTTCTCTGTTATGTTACTTTGGAAAGTTCAGAGATGTATTCTTTCCCTAAGAATAATCTTTCTCCATGCTGTGTACAGTCCTTTTCATTCACTCTAGATTAGAAGTTTTCTTCTTTACCCTCAAACAAGATTGGTCTATCCAGACTCCTAATTTTACTGGAGCCTGGCTGGTGTGAGTCAGACTTCTCTCTTGTCCTCACTCACTGGTTCTTAGATACTCTTAATCTGTGGATTAAACCAAAACTACATAACCCAACATGCACTGCCACCTGGACTCATCCAGTCCTGGTCTTTGTCTGTCCCGGGGTGCAGTGCACCACTGCCATTGTATCCTTGATTGTATCCATCTTGGTGGTATCCTTGGTTGCTATCTCTGTGTTGCCAACCATCATATGTTTGGTTACCCGTGACGGGAATGGGAAGAGGAAGGCACAGAGCTCGGGTACGGGAATAACGGAGGAAATGCTGTCCTGATAGCTAGGCAAGCTAATCTCATTTTCCCCCTAGTACTTTTTAAGATTTCCTGAGTGCTCAAAAAGACATTTACTACTCATGCAATAAAATAAAAATTTTAAAGCAGTATGCCTATTTTTAGGGGACAGTTATCTAATATTTAAGGTCCAAATCCAGGTCTCTGGGGCAAGAGTCAGTTGACAGGTTAGCTAAGTATCTGTCTCTCTTATGGCAAATTCTGGTGTTTCAAATCTTGACATATTTTTCTTAGTTCAGCTCCATCTGCTTTGTTATTTGTGAAGATTCCTGTCAAGTTCTCACAGTCTTTGGGTTTGGAATTTTTGATTTTTACTTTTTTTCTTTCTTTACATATATATATATAAAATGTACATATATATGTGAACATTTATATAATAAATGTACATATGTACATATATATATATATAAAATGTAAAATTTGCTATCTTCACTTTTTTAAAACTCATAGTGCTAGGGATTGAAATTAGGGCCTTGTGCATGCTAGTCAAGCAGTTTACCACACTAAGCTACATTCTCAGGCCCACTGCGCCTCACCCCAACTTTTTTTTTTTTTTTGAAGCAGGGTTTTTCTAAATTGCCCAGGCTGGACTTGAACTTGTAACTTTCCTGCCTCAGGCTACTGTGCCTAATTTACCAGGTTTTTTTCCTGTATTTTTTTCCATATTGTTAGTACATTCACATTGTCATGTGTTTAATCTCCAGCACTCTTTCACCTTGCAAAACTGAGGCTCTGTGTCCATTAAACAATAGCTCCCCCCATCTACTCCTCCACCCCAGGCCACCACTGTTCTACTTCCTGCCTTTCTGTTTGCCATTTTTTAAAGTGAGTCTATGAAACTCACTCTTGGTGACATTTGTCTTAGTAGTCATTCACTGATTTGTACGTACATACTAAGCACACTCTGCCAGGTCATGTTCTAGGTTCTGGGGACACAGTCTTGAGCAGGTGCACTCTTGTCCTGGTCTGGGGAGCTGGCAGGCCAGGGAGGAGGGAAACACCACCAGGAAGGAAATGAGTGAACTGGCCAAGTGCAGACTGTGCCGAGTCCTTTGAAGCCCGTAAGCAGTGAAGTGACAGGGTCTGTGGCACCATGTGGGCCAGGAGATGTGTAGCTGACCTTGTATTTATTCACAAAACCTCCTCCCCCGCTGGAGGGAGGGCTGGAGGAACAGCACTTGGGGAGGAGAAAACACATGCAGAGAGGTTCTGACTGTAATGAACTTGGCTCATTTGAAGGGTGGAAAAAAAAATTCCAGCATTTCTAGATCCTGGGGCGGGGGGCAGTAGGGTAGGATTAACTGGGGCTGCAGGCTGGAGAAAGCCAGGCAGTTTAGATTTCATTTCAGTTGGGATGAGAAGCTTCTTAAGGCTTCAGCAGCAAAGTCATGTGATCTAACACTTGACATTAATGAGTTTTGCTTAAGAATGTACTTGGGTCGATAACGCCACACACAGAAACACACATGCACGCGCGCACACACATATAGCCCCTTCCTCTTCCTCTGCCCCTGTCATTTTGCTCCCGTCAGCGAGATTCCCTCGGGGTGTTCAAAGTTTGGGATACTTGTAGGTTGTTTTGTAACTCCAGGGAGGTGGACCATGGATTACTTTAGGGGTGGAGCACTTGAGACCCTGAAAGGGTGAGTTCTCAGCTGCACAAGTGAGTCTCTACTTCATCCTCTCTTCTCTGTCATTTTTTCTTGCTCTTTAATGGGAACAAAATCTCCAGAGTAGAAATCAGCAGAGAATGAGACCATTCCACCATTTCTCATGGTGGAATTGTTGTAGGGTAAAGAAATTCTCTGGCTACTCCTGCCTTCATTAAGCATAAAAAGACAAGCCGTAGTAAAACATGGCTCTTAAAAAGTAGTATTATATTAAAAGAGAAAGTCTCCCTCCCCTAAGGGCTTGTGGGAGGATTAGAAAAATGCTTTTGGTTTACCAGATTGCTATTGATTAAAGTGTTTCTTGCTATAAGGGATGAATGTGTTGGCTCTTAGTGTGGGGCTTCCTGACATCTGTCATAACTGGCCACATCTGACAACAAGGGTGTCGTGTGACCACACTGCAAGCATCTTTGTTGAGCCAAGATGATCCTGGAATTTGCCATTTGAACCATATTTTGGGCAGCCTATTTTTGATAAAACCTGACTTTTGGTTTTTATAATAAATATTTGAAAATATATTTGAAAGATTAAAAAAGAAAAACACCTTTATCTGACATTGGTATTGTTGGAAATTGTTCCTGTCCAGAGTGGGGGATGGAAAGAATCTCTGATATTCTGATTCTGGTATAACACAGACACAAAGCTCATAAATGTGTGATCAGAATCTACACTTGGTATATCTTTTAAAACAAACCCCACTATGTATTACCCTGGACCCGTGTGAAGTAGGTCTCCCTCCTCCTACAGTGAGGTACAAATATTTCATGAGCTGTGAATGTTTAATGTGGAAAATACTGGGCATCATTCTAGGTCTTTATTTCAGAAAACATCCTGGGATGGCATGGGTCCAAGTCACATTCCACAGAGCAGCTGAAAAATGGGACACTTGGCTCTTTGCCGTCAGCCAGTGCCAACATAACCTGGGCGATTTTACCAAACTCTACCGAGGATGAACAGACCGTACAGACGGAGCCAGAGGTAAGCTAGCCATCCTCTCTTAGTGTATTCATGGCTTGTATTATTGCTTGTCCAGAAATACAGTAATTATATTTGTAACTTGCTCATCTCTTTGTTTTAAGAGGAGACAAATTATCAAATAGAAGAATTGCTTGGAGAGACCAAATCAGCTCCATGCGTGCCTGGCACTTCTTTTGTTCCTTGTGTCTGGCAGGTGCCCTGGGTGAATTGCAATCTTCCAAATGAGGAATCTCCTATTTTCATTGAAATGGGAGCCATTTTCACTTCAAGTGGGAGAAATTCTAGCAGACCCATTAAAATGATGCCTATTGACATGATGGGAGCAGTTACAATATATTATGTCGCTCCTCTGAATAATGGCTTCACGTGGTTTGTGCTAATAAAAGCTCCTGCCTCACATGCTCGACTCCTGCATGCTCCTGAATCGGCCAGAGTCCGTGGGGCGGTGGCCGAGACTGCGTAGGTGCTGCGCTGTAGCCGGGCTCCGGGTGCGGAGGGGCGGCCTCTGCAGACCTTGAGCACCGGCTAGGTCCCAGCAGGCCCCGCAGACTCTGCCGTCCGCCGTCACAGCTCACAGCTCTGCTCCCCTAGCCCTGCCTCTTAAGTGTGGGCGGAAGGGCGCCAAATGCAGGGGTTCATTTTGCCCATTTTACTTTGTGTCAGGAGTGAGTTTTTGTATTTCTCTTTCATTTGGTGTGCATGTCCTCTTGAGATGGTCTCTTGAATCAGGCTGAGATCGACTTGAACCATCTGTTAGAGGTTATTCTTAATTTCAGTTGAAATCATTTTTGTCGGAAAATTGTGGGCCTCTTACAATGGCTATTTTGTAAGGTTGAAAGCCTTGAAGCCGCTTCTTCCATCAGGTAGTCACGAGTATCAATTGAAATTTTTCTCCGAGATTCCTGTGATTCATTCTCTAACCTTGACTCAGTAGCACAGCTCTTACTAAATGCTATCAGTCTGCCTACAAGTATTTCATTAGCTTCTTCAAGGGGTATGAAGCGAATAGGGGATGTGAAGTTTTGAAAGGCAATTTGGCCTTTAACCGTGCAGCTGCTGTGTAAGTGAATTGCAGGTAAGTTGCCCACTGTGTCCATGGCAGGAGCCCTGCTGACTCCTTTAGGGGGAACTGGGTGGGTTGGCTTTTGAGGATGGGGGTGCTGGCTATTAAGGTGTTGAAAGAAATGTCTTATTCTCCCCCAAGGCAACCTACGTGTGTGTGGGGTGTCATACCATAATGAAAGTATGTACAGCCTTGCTCTACTTAGAAATTAAGAGTGGAGAAGTGAGTTATTAGATCTTTAGTAACTGTGCTTTAGATTAACAGGGGCTATAACATAATAAACCTACTTGTTGGGGCTGGTGATGTTCCTTGCTCTGCGAATTCGTCTTAGTGTTTCTGCTGCCTTTCTCTAATAGGTGCCTCCGCTGATACCTGAGGCTCGCGAGGCTGGGTCTGTTGTTGGTAATAAAGTTGTCACCCATTTGCCCCACCGGTCAGTAGCATTGGGAGAAGGTAGTAGTATATAATTGTCCATAAGAAATAACTAGCTCCTAAGTTCAACTTTTTAAAAACACTTGGAAGGAGAAGAGCTTTTGCCATTAAGTTGCAACAGTTATTAACTTCTGGTTGTCATTTTTACCCTTATTTCTTCTGTCAGAGCAATATAAGGGATTGTTCAGCGATTCCTTCTAGTAGCGAGATACTTATATGAGGGGATGGTGTTTTGATGGTTTTCTGAGCAGGGAGAATTTTGGCAAAGACTCTCATTTTTTCCAGTGACAGTGCTGGTGTATGAATCTCAAAACCCAAACAGTTAGTGTTGGTTAGACACTGTCACTGTTTTCTTTTTAGGCCATTGTGTTTCGTCACTTTTTTTTAAAAAAAATCTCAATAGTTGAAGAAACTAGCAAAATCCACCCAATAAGTTTTACTGTCAGAAAAAGGGAAACGTTTCCATTGCCTCCCTTCTGTACAATATGGAGAAATAACTCCAGAAGGAGCAAAGTGAAATTCTTACAGGTGAAAAATTCCTTAGGAAAAGATTCCTTAGTCCTCCTGATATACAGAATAGAGGTATATGAGCAGCTGTTGGGGAACTCATTTTAAGAACTGTAGTTATTGTGGTATGTTAGCTAAATAAACTATTTTCTCCCGGTTTGTTGTTTGATCACATTTTAGGTCTTTAGGAGTAACAATTTGGATTCAAAACGGCCTTCCCCACTGCTGGTTTGGGATTACTGTAGAATAACCTAGATCTGGGAAACGTGTTTTCAAGTTTAGCCTGCTCAATTCTCAGCAGAACAAGAGCTCGAAGAATACATGAATTATAAGGGAACTACGGTTGCTGTTATCAAACACAATGATCTTAACTTTTTATTCTGCTGGGGCTAGAACTAACAAAATGTGAAAATGAAATATTCTTCCATAATGAAATGAGTTAGGATCTTGGTTTCATCCGTTAGTAGAGATTTTTCATCTCTGTAACAGCATTTGAAATTTAAGTTTATGTAGAAAAAGGATTTTGTTATGCTTTCTTATTGAATAATACCTTATTTTAGGACAAGAAGAATGGTGATGGGTGTAAATACTGTGGGCTGGCTCTCTGTAACTTCAGTCCATCTTCTGGCTCCCCTACTTTGGTCCTGGGGACTGAACCCAGTGCCTGTACACACTAGGCACAAGCTGTGGCACTAAGTGTGCACCCCCCAGCCCCTCTCCACTCGTGATTGGAAGGATTGGCACCCAACGTCTCCATGTCCCCGACTTTCTTTAGCTGGGTTCCTGACTGAGTAACAGTGAGCGCTGTGTCGTTTAGAAGACCAAGTTCCAGCGGCGCTGCTGGCAGGCAAGGCTGGGGAGGCCCAAGTGTTCAGCGGCAGTGGTGGCGGCCTCCCTCCTTGTTCTGGGCCTTAGTCTCCTGCGCAGGTGTGAGAAGAGAAGCTCTGGGGGGCGGCAGCGGTGGCTTCCTGAGCTTTGCATCACGGCTACATACAGTGGTTTGTCCTCGAGTTGAAAAGCCTGATGAAGGACCCCTGGCTTCTCTAGCCCTTTTGGGGATTCCGTAGGCACTGATTCCTCTTCACATTCCTTTCTGATGGGAATCCCTGCAGTGGTTTCTGTTTCCGGCTGGGCCCTTGGTGTGGAGAGCACAGGCTGACCCACAGACCTTCCCGGCAGGCTGCTCACCTTCCTGGAGAATGGAGCTGAGGGACAAAATCTTACAATTGTTCTAGAAGTCATGTCATTAAGGCTTAATTCATAAGCAATTAAATTCAGTTTTGTCATTTATAACAAAGCTTCGAATAGTTCTGTCGCCCTCAGATTCCCTTGTGTCCCTTTATAGTCGGCTCTCCCCCGCCCTTGGCAACCTCTGATCACTTTCTCTCCTTGTAGCTTTACCTTTCCCAGGCTGCCCAAGAGATGGAATCCTGCAGTAATGCACTTGCGATGTCCCCATGCTGTCATATGAGTGACACCAGCTCACTCTTTTTATATTGGGGGTAGCCACTGAGTCCGTTTTTCCATTTAGTAAGTTAGAAAATATTTGATAAACTTTAAAAAATTTCTCCATGGATAAAGTGGGAAAAGGCAGCAATAAGAAATAGTATTATGTTAATTATTTGAGAACATATAGGTGCCCAGACCCCTTCCCCTGGCCTTAGGAGGATTAGTGTTCCTAGTGCCTCTCCTGGAGACCCTAACTGGAAGGTTTTTAGGCCCGTCGTCAAGGGCGCACTGTTGACGCTGATTAACCTCTGTGGTGGTTGTCCCTTCTCAGTTAGAAGCTTTGCCCGGTTAACCAGCTGGGTTGCAGGGTGACAACGCTACGGAGACCACATCCCCAGATCCAGCAGGGTTAGAAAGACTTATACAGTAAGCTCCCTACTTAGGAACATTCGAGTAGTGACCTTTCACAGATGAATAGACCTCACCTTAGGGACATTTGTAGATAGCAAACAAATCATGGAAGTAGCTCGCATATCCACTGGACATTGTCACAATTGTGCTGCTAGGTGGTTACTGTACAGTGCGATAGATAGTGTACGGTAGTACTGTGCTCAGTCAGAGTCCAGGATGTCTGGAGGCAAGAGGAAAAGCAGTGGTGAGGTGGAGGGGACTGCTAGGAAGCACAAAACAATAACCATGAAAACAAAAGTAAAAGTAATTCAGAGATTAGATGGAGGTAAAAAGATGGTAGAAGTTGCTCATTCTTACAACATGAATTATTCAACTACTGGGTCAATTCTAAAGTACAAAGATAAGATCCTGGAATGTGTGAAGTCTGCTGTGCTGGTGACGTCAGCAATAACATCCAAAAAGCATGATGCGGTGATAGAGGAGATGGAGAGAATTCTCAGCGTGTGGATGCAGGGTCAGCATCAGCCTCGAGTCCCACTCAGCTTGATGCTTATTCAAGAAAAAGCTAAAAGCCTGCCTTCAGAAGAGCCACTGAGGGCATCCCCAGGAGGAGTGGAGAATTATTTAATCATCTGGGTTTCTTCTTTTTTTAGGCTGTTGGGCTCCTGAGGAAAGTCGTCTGTCCTTCAGGCAAACGGAGAAGATATACCTCCTAGCTATCAGACCCTCAGTACTTAGTAAAAATCAGATGGATCCAGGTTGTTGCTTTTGCTTGAAAATGTACTGCTCACTCATTAGTTTGTGGCACAGTATGTGTGGTGATCCATCTCCTCAGTTATTTGTTTATTGATTCAGGAAGTATTAATTGAGCCGTTACTATGTGCTAGCTATTGGAGCCTTCCTTTAGCATATTTTCACAACCCAGTTTATTAGTTCTGTGCATATTTCATAAGTTATTTACGTTTTGAGATTAAAAATAGGAGAAATGTCCCCTTAGCTAAGGGACATTTCCGAGATTAGAACACCAAAGCTGTGTAGGTGCCTGTGGTAATGTGGCTGTGGGTCTTCCTGTGGCCCGCGAGTTGTTAAGGTGACCATCTGTGAGGTGCCCAGGAGTTTGCAGATGTGTTTTGTGGTATTTAGACAGGCCGTAATTGTTATGCCTTGCATGGTTAAGAGCTCCTTTTTGTTTTGCAAAATAGCATTTTCCTGTCCTCTCTACTCCATCCTGCCACACTGTGCTGTTAGGTGGACCCCAAGGCTTCTACCACTGAACTGTACCCCAGATCCTTATTTCTCCTTAACAGCTGAATGTCGTTACACATAAACCTAAGCCCAGTGTGTGTGTTTTAAAGAACTCCTTGGACTTAGTTCCTACAGTTTTCCTGAGCTCTCTGGCTGTAAGGCACGACGTTCTGTTTTCCTGTGTGGCCTTGGGGGAGTCATTTCAGTTTATGCTACTTTCTCAAGGTCCTCGTCCTCTCTGTCTCCATTTCCCTTTTTTCTCCTACTTTTTTTCCAGTGGTGATAAAGTTTTGTCTTCTTAGAGGCTAAGTATCGCCATTGTGAAAAAGGAAGAGAATTTAGTGGAGATTCCCAAATCATGGCTTTGCTGGTGGGATGTTCAGGGGCCTTTGATGGGTTTGCCCCTGGATTGAGTTCAGAGGCAACCTCAGGAGTGTTCACTATGTGGCTCCCTTCTCTGCCCTCCCCCAGGCCAGAGTGGCATTGTGACATAAATACCCATCAGAGTGTTGGGGACATAGTCACCTTAGATTTGCTGATTTCGAGCTGGAACTCTGAAAAAAGTCGGCACCAAGTCCCATAATGTCTCCTGTTCTGCGGCAGGACCCAAAGGGTTAAGCACTTTGAAACTGGTGAATGAAGAGGGATTAAAGCACCCCAGTGTCTCATACTGGTTTTCCCTTCCTTTTCTTCTTTCTTTCCCATCATTTCTGTTGCCACAAGGGGAAAACGTCAGATCTGAGTGAAAGATGATGTTTGAAGAGATTGTAGTGATGTGGTAGGAAAGTTTGTCGTCTTCTGTTGTTTTGGATACTTTCAGCTCTATAAACGAGACCCCTGAATCTCACAACTCCCTCTCCTTCCCCTCGCTTGCTGGGACCAGGAAATCAGCCTACAGAGACGAGGTTTGTGGCATCTGCCTGGCTTACGTTTTTATTTTCCCACAATGAATAACTATTCCTCAGGTGATTTATGTGCTGGCTCCAATGACGTCATTTTCTGAAGAAGAGAGGTCAATGCTCAGAGATTTATGATCTTGGGGAAAGAACATGATGGAAGAAAAGAGTGAAATATTTCTCATATATGCTTTGCCTGAGTTAATTGATGAGTTCTTGTAACCCTTTTGCAGTTTGAATTGAGTCTTGTAGTGTTGCAGGGGCTTAGTTATAAGTGTGTAGCGTTTTGGTAGAGATGGTAGGAATGGACAAGGAGGGAGAAGTAGAGGGTGTGTGCGAGTGAAGCAGTGTGCCGTGGAAGAGTCTGTGGGCTCCGGCGGCGGTGTTCAGACCGTGTGGATGCAGGGCCCAACCAGCCCCTTCTCTAAGGCTTGAACGAACTGTGCTAGCAGCTGCTTGCCTGCCCGTCCTGTCCCTAGTGCCCCCAGGACTCTAGGCCCCTTCATCCTGCAGGTGTCGGTGTAGCCAGGGCTAAGTGGCAGGCTCTGGGAGGTGAGTGCTGTCAGGTGATATGTGATCATCTGTTGTCTCTGCCACCATCTTTTTCCTCCTGCTGAGGACAGCATGCGCTCATCCTTTCCCAAGGCTCTGGCTCCTTCCTTCTGCCTTTGACCACCCCGCACGCTAAGTGTAATGCCAGACTGTCCTGTGTCAGGCGCTGCTGTCTTTATTGGCTACAAAAGTCCTAGTACATGACCTCCTTACTTAGAGGTATAAAGAGTGACAATACAGCCATATGAAGGAAAAGAACATGTTCCTCAAATTCCCCCAAATCTCCAGCCACATCATCTCATCAGAAATGTTTTCCTTTGAAAATAATAAGAAATGAACTGGACCTGGTGGCACAGGCCTGTAATCTTAGCACTCTGGGAGGCTGAGGCAGGAGGATCACAAGTGTGAGCCCAGCCTGAATGATTTAGTGAGACCTTGTTTCAAAATTTAATAAAAGTAGGAGAGGGGATGTTTTGGGGCTGGGGATGTGGCTGTGTGAAGGTCCTGGGTTCAATCCCCAGTATCACACACACAAAAAGTACAGTGGTACCTTGGTTCACAAATGCATTTGTTTGTGAGCATTCACAACAAGGTTGCAGTGTTGCAACATGTGTTTGACAAAATTTTGTTTTTGTTGGTGAACTCTGCATTGGATGATGAACATGAATGTGGCCATCTTTTCCAGAATCGTGGAATGAATCAAGTTCATGAACAGTGGTACCACCGTACCACTATATATAACTTTTTGTAGTTATTTAAAACTAATATTTTAAGAGGATCAAATCTCAATTTTCTTATAGCATATGTGTAGTATCGAACCTATTTTATGAGTTTAGAAGATCCTTGTGAATTACTCTGGAAATGGACCCACCGCATAATGACATTCTGTTTTGGAAAATATATTTTGGATCCCACATATCTTTTCAGTTGTTTAGTGGAGAGCCAGCTTGTAGTGCTGGCTTAAAAGAACAACATTATGTAATTCAAGGAGACAATTACCCCTTTGGGGGTTGTAAACTTTTCTCATAGTAAATTAATACCAGTGTCATGTATTGCATTGAGAGGAGATGTGGAAACAAGAGGAAAGGACATACTTTTATGTTTACCTACATTTAAGAAATTTTTAGTGCTCAGATTTATTTGGAATGCCATCTTTTATAGAAATCTGTATAACGGGGGCATACATGCCCATTTTAAATATTGCCCTACCCGGGGAGTAGTTCTCAACAGGTGAGTCCTTGTGTCCTGCGGGGACACAGGTGCTCATAACCGCTACTGAGCAAGCCTTAGCAGAAGACTCTATTAACCAAGCTGCCATGTCACAAAAGCTTTTGTTCATATTCTTGGAGAGCACAGGGTTTTCAAAGAAGCAATCAATTGGTAGGATATAAAATAATAGAAGGAAAGAAACTGTTTGAGATTATTTAGATGTTGAGATGAGTTGAAAAGTTCTTCAGTGTCCCAGAGGTATTTTGGTAAGTGCACTCGAGTGATCGGATTTTAGGATGGTGGGAACGAAGCCAGTATTCTGTCTTCTCTTAAGCATTTTGGTATTTTGTCACTTTAAGCTGTTCTCAGGTGGGGGTGGGGATTAGTACCACGTCTCTCTGGAGTCCCAGCTGTGGAGTCTAAGCTCTTGTGATTACTGCTTGTAAGAACCTAAGCACGGCATTATCAGTGGTCACAGTAGTAATTTCCTGGTGACAGTGTGGTTGTGGTGACAGTTCTGAGATCATATATTTACAGGGTTCAGCTCGGTGCGTGGAACTCACCAGTCAGTCTGTCCTTATTAAAACTGTTTCTTGGCCCAGCTTGCTCACCCTCCTTAGTAGGTGTGAAGCGTCCTGGGGGACGCTCAGCGTGTTTGTTGTTACACTGTTCTGGGGTCGCCTTCTCTTCCAGAGGAGTTTTCTGGTTGTAAATAATAGCACATGCTACTTGCATGGTGAGTATGATTTACAAAGGGCTTCTCGGCTGGAGGTGTAGCTCAGTGTTAGGGTGCTTGCTTAGTATGCACGAGGCAGTGGGTTTGGTCTGCAGCACCACAGCAAGCCAACAAAAACAAAGCAAAAGCAAAGGAATTCCATTAAGAATTTTTTTCAACTATGGCTTCTCCACATGTAGCTAATTTAATAATCATCAGGGGAGTTTTATTGCTGGTGTCTTGGCTGGGTTTCTCCGAGAAGTCTACAATCACCCAGCCAGTTAGCAGTGCAGGCCCAAGGTGCGAGCTCGCCTGGGTGGGAGCCTCGGGCTGATGTTCACAGCGTGGCCCAGGTTTGTACAGCACAAGTCTGGGATGTGGAGAAATAAGGAAGTAGGTTGTATTCGTTTCTTGTTGCTGCTATAACAAAATACAACTTTGTCACCGTGGGGTTCTGTGGGTTAAAGTCTGACTTGGTGTGGGCAGGGCCTTTCCTTTCTGGAGGCTCCTGGGCAGAATCTGTTTGCTTGGTTTTTGCAGCTTCTAGAGGATGCCCAGGATTTTTGGTTTAAGGACCTATCAAGCCAGGGACCTTCTATCTCTTTGATGCTACTTTCGCAGTCCTCTTTCTGTCTGACTTTCCTTTCTGCCGCCTCCTTTTACTTTAAGCACCCTTAAAGATTGCACTGAGCCTTACCTAGATCTTCTAGAATAATCTCCTTCATTCAAGGCCAGCTGGTTAGCAACCGTAATTTCATCTACAACCTTAATTCCCCACTGCCGTGTAACCCACCATCCACAGTCCTGGGGATTAGACTTGGACACCCTGGGGACAGCATCCCACCACCACAGCAGGTGAGTCGGTCACGGGAGGCATTAGGTACACCATAGGAGTGAAACTGGAATCGTCCTCTGACTTGAAACTGAGCGAGTCTTTAAATTGTTCCCTATGAAGGAAACTTGGCTCAGCTGGGTTCTTTATTAGCAGAAAAATAACTGGCTCCGCTTTTTGTACGTGGTGAAACCTCCCCAAACCTGTTTTTCCCAGTCTGCCACAGCCTGTCACTCACCTCTTCCCACTGCCCCAAGAGCCTCCGAAGCAAGCCAGACCTGAAACCAGAATGTCTCCTCTTTGACAGTTCAGACATTTTCTAGCTTGGCAGCGGGAGAATTTTAAAAATTGCTGTAAAACAACATAATTACATTTTTAAAATACCACTGTAGGGCTTGTACAAAGTCAAAAGTAAAAATCTACTTTTTTAGCTGATTTTCTGATGTTCACTTTAGTGAGGGCTTCTGTGTGTCTGTCCCGGGGAATCTGCCCGGGCAACACATGTACATTTCTTATTTTTACACTTGATCTTAGGCACAAGGCCGAGAAGCGATACATTTCTTATTTTTAAAGTCTTTTTACACCAGTGAGCTCACACTGTGGGTAATGTTCTGTGGCTTTTTAATTTAACAGTGTCTCTTGGCTCTCTTCCTATGTCGATATGTAGATAGTTTGCATTTTTTTGAGTAGCTTCGAAGCCTTTCCATTCAGTGAATGTCTTTTAATTCATGAAATTATAAATCATATTTTATTTAGCCTGTAATTAGCCAGACACTAGGAGAAACATGTAGGATGTCCATGTTTTTACCACTACAAATTGCACTCTCTGTATATTTTTGTACACTTGTATAAATTTATCTTATGTAAGGAAACTTTCTAGTAATGGAATGCAAGTGAAATATGAGCAACAGATGTGGGAATTTGAAATGCAGATAATTATTACCAAAATGTCCTCTCAGATTAAGCCAGCTGTACATTCCTTGAGCAATGTGTGAGGGCTGCTGTTATCCTGTGCCTTTGCCATTAAAGAATGATGATCAAACTCTTATTTTATTATCAGTTTTTTTAGTTGAGAAGTGGTATTATGCTTTTAATTTCCATTTTTATAATTATGGGTGAAGTTAAGTGTATTTTCACATATTTGCTAGCCATTTTTGTATTTCTTTTGCCTTTAATGTCTTGTTCATAGCCTTTGCAAATTTCTCAATTGGGCTGTGAACTTTCTAATTAATAGTCTCCAAGACTTTTTTCTGTATATCAAGCCAGCAACACTTTTCCATGTTGTGGGTGTACTTGTGGAGGTCAGAAGCAGTGACAACAATCCTGGTCCCTGTCACCACTGTAAAATGTTTTCACATGAAGACCCTACAGCTTGACACATTTGGGAGTCCTCTCATAATTTAGCGTTAATTTAAAATTAAGCTCCAGAATTTCATGTCACCATCTAGGAGCACAAACTTGAATGAGCCCTGCAGGTAGGTCTGGGTGTTGGCTGTCTTGTAAAGAGACAGCAGCTGTGGGAATATACATCAGTTGATACACACATTAGTCCTTCTGGGGATGTCATCTAGCCAGAATGGAGCAGTCCCTTCGTTCAGAGAATTGCTACGGCCAGGTGTGGTGGTAATCCCAGCTTCTTGGGAGCTGAAGCAGGAGGATCACAAGTTCTAGCCCAGCTTGGGCGACATAGTGAGACCTTGTCTCAAAAGAAAAATAAAAAGGAATGGGGTGTGGCTCTGTGGTAGGGCACGCCTGGGTTCAACTCCCAGATCCCTGGCAGTGCCAGGGAGGGTGTTGGGAGGCAGTGACTATGAGTTGCTCCACAGTGAGGCTGTTATTCTCTCATCTTCTTGCTGGCCTGGCTCCTTGCTTGGAAGCAAATATCAGACTGCATTGTACAGAGGTTATGGTTTGGGCCTTCTGCTCTTGTCTGGCGTCTGGCGCCGTTTTTCTCTGTTTTGTTGGTTTGGGCCCTGGGGGTTGACCCCAAGGCCTCATACTGAGCTACATCCTCTGCCCCTTTCGTTTTATGAGACGATGTCACTAAGTCACTAGATCACTTGGGCTGGGCTTGCAGTGGAAATCCTCCTGCCTCAGTCTCCCAGAGTGCTGGGATTATAGGCAAGCACCACCACATTTCTTAAAATTTTTAAGGCACTTTCATATAGTGTATTTGTCAACATGAAAAAAGCAATAGTTTAATTTCTCAAAAATGAAACACTTAATGATGGAAGTCGAACATTTTTCTAGTTTCAGAGACGTTGGGGTGCGCTCGACATGACAAAATAAAAACATCCAGTGGAACGCCAGTTTCAATACAGTGTCATGCACTGTGGGGTTCATTCGAAATTCACCAGGAGTGTGTGTTTCACGATCAGGTTTTAGGAACAGGGTGAGGATGTGCTGTTCAGGAAGAGAGAATTCTGCCAAAATCTCGAAAAAGTGGCAGAAGCCTGAGTTTGGAAGCCTCCATCAGATCTTTTTTTTTTTGCTCTAGAAATGGGAATTCTGGGCATTGGAGCGATCCAAACTAACAAACAACTAGATTCCGTGTTGAGAGGACTGGCTGTCGTGCCGGACTACATTTAGCCCTGAAAATTTATATTCTTCTCTCTGAGTTTGCGAGGATGATCCTGCAGCTCTGATCATTAATAGTGCTGCCACACACTGTTCACATTACCCAAAGATGATTGCGCTGCCACACAAATTTCCCCTTGAAGTTTTCATCGAATGAAGCATTTGAGAGCAGGTCAAAGCACAGCATGATAATGTGACAGTTTTTACAGTTGAAGACATAGTGAGCCTCATTTGGATTTTATGGCAATGGAATAACATGAAAAAAATATGAATTGCTGCAATTACCCTCTTAGATCCTTCATTCGGTTCACAATTGAGGAAGAGTACAGGGAAACCTTCTTTTAATGTCCTCTGTCACAGTGGCTAGAAAAATGGACACGTATAATGTAAATTAAAAGGCAGAGAAAATGCCTGCTATTTGAGCCAGAAGGTCCTGAGTGGGCTTTAGAGGTTGTAGCTTTATCAAAGGTTTATTGGTGATGCTTCTCTGTGGAATTAGGAGCTGTAGTGGTTTTGTTTTGGGGTTTCTTTTCTTTTTTTTTCCCCTGCAAAATACTGAAGCCTGTTTTCTCCCAGATGCTTTTTCCTTGTTTTGTTAATATTTTCAGAAACTTGAACATAATTGGCATATACCAAAGTTATCTTTAAGAAAAATGCAAAGTCTAAAATTGCCTAAGCTTTGGATTGTTTCAAAAAGTGTCCAGCTCTTGTTCTGCCTGTGGCACTAGGTCTTTGATTATTTGAGAGCCAGGAGATCGTGATCTAGAAACTCCACCTCTGGAAGCAAAATGGGGTGAATATGCTTGATTTTGCTCCCGATGGCTGGGCTGCTACTGTGTGTGGTATGTGCCTGGCACGCTGAAAGCGCTCCGTGAATGTGCCTTCTGTGTGGCCGGGAGAACATGATTTGCAGAAGAGTCCTTAGTGCACTTTGCTTTTTCCATTATTCATGATGCAGTCCCTTTTGGCCCACAAAGAACAGTAAATGCCTCTTGCTTTTAATGACTTGTAAATCAGAACTGTTCTGTGGTTTGCGATGCCCCTACTTATGTCCCTTGTGTTACTGTACCCTGCTGAAATTTCCACTGGAGAGAAGCACGTGGGAATTCCAGGTGAGAGATATAAATGATCAAAGTGGACAGATAAAATTCAAAGACAGAATCGAATGAGCACCTGGCAGGCCACAAATGGAAAGACAGTGCCCCTTATCCAATCAAACTCAGTAGCTTCGTGACTCTGTTTGGGGTCATCCATTGTGATTTTTAGAACCTGGTGTAATGGGGGAGAGACACGAGTGTATCGGAAAAGTTGCCCATTTGTCTCTTTGGATCTCCCTGGCCTCTAGCCCAGAGCCGCATCCTCCGTCCTGACCCTGGGTCTGGACAGTCACCTCCCGCCACGCTCTTCCCTGGGGCCTGTGCTTCGCCTGGCTGCTGCCCCAGCCCCCTCGGCCCTGGATGGTTAGAGCTGCGTTCCAACACCGGGGCGCATCACGGACTCAGACATCGGTTCGGCAGGGGCAGGTGGAAGGGAGGAAAAGAGGAGATACTCTTCCACAGGTACAGAGCTTGCTTTGCAAGTTGAAAAGTTCTAGAGGTCTATGGCACACCAATATTGATACAGTTAGTAACACCGAACTGTGCACTGAAAAACAGTTAAAAACAACATATCAAAACTCATGGAATCATATGCTAAAGTCTGTACATTGTACTAAGTATAAATTACAGTTACACTTCCAATAAGATAATAGCTAAAACCAAACAAATGAAAGTCTAGAGTTTTGGGGGATTGCACGCGGCCCCAGAGTGGGCCAGGACTTCGCACCTCTGTCAGGTCACAGTGACGCTGGTGCTCCAGGTCTGGGGGCCACGTGTTGAACAGGCCTGATTAAAAGCACTGGCCTGCCATCACCCCGCATGCCCTTGTTGTTCTGCATCTTTTTTTCTGTCTCTACCTTAGAGTTTAGGCCCATAACTGTATAATTTTGGGGAAGAACAAGGCAGTTTAGCAATTAGTAGCATTAAGAATAGAGTCTGAAAGGATCACCTATGTGGTACCATTGACGTTAGTCTCATGGTATTTATTTTCTGAGTAAAGGCATTTATCATCTGCAAAATTAGAAGAAATCCATCTCCCAGCACAAAGCATAAGTCAATAGTAATTTAAACTGGATATGGAGAGACAGAATTCTGTTCTCAGTACACACCACTGGTTACAATAAAAGTAAACCATAGGTAGTAGAATTCCTTTAAGTTTTTAGGCACAGAATCATTTTATTTACTACTGGCTACCCCACCTACATTACTCCATTTTATTTCTGAGATGGAGGTGTTTGTAAGATTTTCTTTTTTGTGTTTCAGTAGAACACTTAGCTTTTTGGAATCTATACTGAGCTTTACATTACCAAGAAGTTAAGCACAGTTAGATATGACAAGAGCCTATGAATGACCGCAGCAAGGTTTACGAGTGAGTGGGGCTTGGGAGGAAGGGCACGTGCACCTGCCTGGTCATTAGAGTGGCTTCGTGGCACAAGTGCTGGTTTTGTAGAGCAATAACGGTGCAAGGAGTAGAGATGAACTGGAAGGACGTTGAAACTGTAGAGCAACACTGTCCAATAGAACTCGCTGTGATATATGCTTCTCTTATATGAGAAGCCCAACATATAATTTAAAGAGCAAAATAAAAGGTAATAGAAAACAGAAGTAAATATTCCTTTTGCAGATGGGATGGGGATCCAGGGAGGGAGGGGGAAGGGGAAAGAGAAATAAAAAGCCTGAAGATGTGACATGCACATCTACCAACTTACCATGATGAGTGTATTCATTATATTTCACAAACATACTGATAAAAATTTTAAAAGGAGCTTGTTGCAATGATGGAAGTATTTTCTTTCAAAACTGTCTAATACAATATGAGAGCCACTAACCACCTGTGACGCTGGGTACTTAAGATGTAGATGGTACCATTTTTACTGACTTTTAATTGTATTTAGTTTTAATTAAATAGCTACATGTGGCTAGTTACTATTGTATTAGACAGTGCAAGTCTAGAGAACAGCATGAGAAATAGGTCCAGTTCTCTGTCAGTAACTGCCCCCCACCTCATCCTGCTCGGGTAGATAGACCAATGGGTGCTGCAGTAAAATGGTGCAGGGTTTGCATATAACCTTTGTACATCCTCCTGTATGCTTAAGTCATGTGTCGATTACTTAAAATACTTACCTAGTGCAGTGTAAATGCCATGTGAATAATTATACTGTATTATTTAGGGAATAATGCCAAGGGAAAAGATGTGTGCATGTGTAGTAAATAGAATTTTAGTATTTCAATCCCAGTGGGTTGAAAAACTGGATGTGGATCTGAGGATAGAGTGTGCACTGTATGTATACTGTGGTCAGCGTGGGCAAGAGGAAACGCTAGTGAGGCACAGGAAGGAAGTGGCTTGGGTTAGATCAAGAATCCTTGAATATCAGGCTGGGTAGAATGTTGGGCAGGCAGTGGAAAGGCATTGAAACTTTTTTTCTTTTTTCTTTTTTTGGTTCTGGGGCCTTACATATGCCAAGCATGTGCTCTACCACTGAGCTACACCCCCAGTCCCCACTGAAGACTTCTGATCAGAGAAGTGGGTGTGAGTGTTTGGAGAGGGACATTCCGGTGGTGCCATACCCAGCAAAGTATGTGAGGAGGAGACTGAGTGGAAGGTGCTCTGGGAAGTTGTGGGTCATATATTTTTGTGCCTGAGGCCTGGAGTGTGATAGCAACAGAAACAAGGAAGGAACGACTTAAACGATGGTTAGAGGCCACTCTGATGAGGTGACATTTGAGTACAAATCTGAATGAAGTGAGGCAGTAAACCAAGCATGGATCTGGAAGGGAGAAGAATGCTAACATGGGTGCAAAGGCCCTGAGGTGGACATACAATATATGTGTTCTGGGAACAGAAGGTGGCTGCTGGAGGGTGAGTGGGGTAAACCTGGAGGGACGACAGAAGTTAGTCAGGCAGCAACCTATAGGGCTTCACAGGCCATAGGCAGGACTTTGAGATTTCTTTTGAATAAAGTGAAAGGGAGGGCTTTGAGCATAAGAGAGCCATGAGTCACTTTCTGGTTTAAAATGCTTTCTGGCAACTGTGAGGAGGTGTGAATCGTTGCAGAGGGGCAGGGGAGACTGACTGGGAAGCCTTTACCATCATTAGGTGAGAGATGATGGTGGCTCGTGCCAGGGTGGTGAAGGCTATGAGAAGTGATCAGATTTTGGATAGAATCTGCAGATTTGCTAGTGGCTGGAAGAGCTAAGGATGTGCCAGGGCTCTGACTGAGCCCTTGGAAAGCCAAAGCTGGCCTTTGCTGAGGTGAGGAAGATCACATTTTGGAGATCTGTTGAGAGGTCTGTTTTAGACGCATTTGATTTGGTATGACCATAGGGTGGTGTTTTCTGTTTGCTGCAATAGCAATCACAGGCTTACTGGTTTAAACAGCATAAATCTGTCATCTTACGGTTCTCTGGGTTAGCAGTGTGACTCGGTGGGATAACGTCACAGCATTGGCAGGACCGTTCCTGGCTAGAGGCTCTGGGGAAGAGCCTGTTTCCTTGGCCTTTCCATCTATTCAAGGCCGTCTGCATCCCTTGGCTAGTGACCCCTTCCTCCACCTTCAGAGACAGGAGCCTGGCATCCCTGTGGCCCTGCTGTCCTGGTCACTTCTTTCTCTCTCTGCCCTCAAGCAGGAAAGAATCTCTACTTTTAGGGAGTTGTGTGATTATGTGTGTCCCACCTGGATAATCCAGGATAATCCCTGCTGCAATGTTTTAATTTAATCACATACATAAAGTCTATTTTGTCATGAAAGTAGCAAATCCACAATTCCAGGGACCAGGACAAGCACCTCTCTAGGGTCTGTTTTTCTACTAGCCATGGATAGCAACAGATAGCCACAGAGAGATGTTGGCTAGGGAGCTGATGGGCAGATTTGAGTCGGGAGAAGGCTGAGCTTGAGATGGAAATTTTGAAATTGTCTGAGTATCAGTCATTTAAAGCCAGGGCAACAGAGCGCTCTCCAGGGGTGGCTCACATCAGGCCAAAGCGGCGAACCTGGTCTCAGCCAGGCCTCCCTGCAGTGCCGTGGTCTCTGACCCTCGCTTGGGTCATGCCTGCTGCTGTAGTGTCCCCTCCTCCCCCGGCCAGCTGCCTCTGGGTGAGCCTCTCTGGTCCCCGTCCCCTGCTTCATTGGGTGATTTTGCATCATGTTACCTTTTCTTCAGTTCTGTTTTTAACTAAGAGCATTACTGAGATAAAGTGAATGGTGCTGTATCACTCACCCACTTAAGGTGGACCAAGCGCTCGGTAATTGGATTATATTCACAGGCACATGTGATCGTCACCATAGCCAATTCCAGAGCATTTTCTTTACCTTGGAAAGAAACCGGATACGGGTTAGCTGCCACCCCTATAACTCTCATCCCTGCGGTCCTAGTACACACAGGTCTGCTTTCTGCCTGTGTGGATTTCTTGTTCTGGATATTTCATTAAATGAAGCACAGTATGTGACCTCTGTTGCTGACTGGCCTTGTAATTTTAAAGTTGGGTTTATTTTTTTGTCCCCAAACCACTCTCATTTTTCTCTGGTTTTATTTGTTCCCTTGGAAAAACATTTATTGAAGACCTGTTATAAACCATCTTTTGTGCTAGGAATCTAGAAATGAGAACGTGAATTAGACCAGCTCCCTGTCATTAGGGAGTTTGCGTAGGGGAAGCTGACAGCGCTTGATACTGGGTCCTGCCTGATCCTGCTAAGTGAGCTCAGCATTCCTTCTCCCCCGTCCTGGGTGTGGCCTCCCAAGCGGCGGGCCTGACTAGGCAACCCTGAATAATGAAGTGCTCCTCTGCTAAAGGAACTGACAATCCTGGCCCAGTCAGGAAACAGGTTGTTGCATAAATACAACTTGATAAGTCCCCAAATGGACATGTGCCAATATCAAGTGCCTACGTTGGCGGCAGGCTCCTCCTTGGCACCTCAGAAATGTAGTTGAACTAAGCTTGAATCAAGAGTTGGAAATGACTAGTTGGACCCAGGTCTAGGATAAAGGAGGAAAGATCTGTGTACTCCTCCTCAATCAGCCTGTTTACTGCCTTAAGCGTCTTTACAGTTTTAGTATCAAATGCGATGCTTTGCTGGCTGTGAGATCCAAGGTGGTGGAGGCGAGAGAAACTTTGGGGCCTGGTGCCTGCTTACTCTTTGACTCATCTGTATGTTGTTTGTGTCCCAAACCTTTGTTTTTCCTCTTGGCAGAGCTGCAGGAAGTCTAGAATGGGGTTTTGAAGGAATTTCTTCGTCCCTCTCCTGGGCCTTCTGGAGAACTTGATGGCTGTGGATGCCATGTCCATGGCTCCATTCGCCTCCAAACCGTGCTGGTTCTCTGGGGACAGTTGTTGGGATGCCCTCTCTGACTCGCTGCCTTTACTGCTTTGTGTTTGTCCATGTAGTCCCCACATCTGCATGTAACCTTGGCAGAGAATGCTTTTGACATCCCCAGGAAGTCTTTCCCAGCGTAGCTTTAGACCTGGGAAGTGATGCTACTTCATGGTCTGGGCCACAGACTCTCTTTGGGGAGCTGGGACCATTGCGCCCCAGAGCTCTCAGTGTCCCCATTGCTGGCGTGGCCTAGGAGAGCAGCTCAGGAGGCATCGGACAGGTTCGGGGGAGATGCTGCCAGAGAGGAGGGCCGCGCACAGTTGGGACAGAGCGGGTGAGATAGTGGTGGCTTCAGGTCAGCGTGCTGTGGGGGCTGCGGTCAGCCAGGGCAGAGTTGCAGGTCTCATGGGACTTGACTATTTACCAGGCATTTCTGTGAGCCAGGTCCTGGCTTGGGGCCTTACATGATTTGTTGTGTTGCAACTTCCCAGATATGGCTGGCACCAATACAGACAAGAGTACTGAGCCTTAAAGGTAGAAATTAGTGGCTTTAGGACTTGTCTCTGTGACTATCTGCAAACAAGCCCAGAGCTCTTACTGGTATGCGTCACTGTCTCCTAAAGCCTGACATGTTCCCTGTTTCGGTGGCCTCTTCCTTTTCCTTGTCATGACTTTTACCCCAGTGCTAATGAGCTCCTGTGATTTATGCTGCTCATGAGACACCAGAATGGAGACCGTGGTGACCCTGGTCCTGGGACTTCACATAGCTTGCCTTTCAGAGAGTCCCGCTGAGCCTTGGCCGCTTTGCCAGTTCAGTGCTGGATTTGGTTGTGAAGCACCAGCCTCCTGCTCCCTGAGATAATGTTGGAAAGCACCAGACACAGCTCTTGGCTCTTAGTGGCCACTGCGTCCTGTTGGGGCCCTTCCCTTTCCTCCAGTCCGGGCTGCAGGGCGGTGCGGCAGCAATGCACACTTGGGCTCTGCAGCCTGGTTTCCTGCATGCTGGTCATCAGCATCCCCCGTGGCATGCTCGTGCCGCAGAGCCACAGCTGCAGAGTGGCTGCCCCTCCCACCTGCTACTGCTGCTCCCTTTGCCCTTATTGTGCTTTCCTTGGGCTTCCTTTGCTCCCTCTTGATTCCTTTCTTTTTTCCTTTCATTTAAAAATGACCAGACATGCTATTTCTTATGAATGCTTCCCTGGAATGTTTTTAAAGGAATATCTATTCATCCTCTTGATATCATTGTTCCTGCTTATATTGGCTGATGACGAATGCCCCCTCCACCCTCCCCTCCCCAGAAGTGACTTCCTTCTACCTTCCAAGGTGTGTTTTATTTAAAATTAACCTTTCTGCAGGTTGGCCCCTTTGCTCAGGAAGAGCATCTGTCCTTCCAGTCTGTGAGAGCCAAGTGTGGTAAATGTGTGTGTATGTGTGGTTAGCGCAAGACAGCCAGCTCATCCACTGGGAGGCAGCAGGAGGATTGTGATGTCAGTGGCAACCAGCGCAGCATCTCCAAAATGGCAGTGCGGACCAGCCTGCTGCGTGGACATGCTTGTACTTGGACCTGTTAAGGATAGTGCCAACCTCTCCGTCGGGTTTTCCTCACAGTTGCCTCATTGTCGAACCTACCTCCAAATGGCAAGATAAGATCCCCTAAATGCACTGGTGGCCTCTGAGGTGTGGTCAGTCGCCTGGCTTTGGGAGTGGCTCCACATAGAGGATAGTTCATGTGCAGAAGCCTTCAACAGCTGCCCTGCATCAGGGCCGAGGGGCAGCAGCTGTGCGAGACCCACCTGAAGACACATGTCCACATCTGTCCTCGGCATGACTTCTGACCAGAGAGGAGCATCCATCCACGCGACTGAGAGACCTTCTGCCGGCAGAGATGGCCTACTTTTGGGGAGTTAGTAGAGACAGGCACCAAAGGGACCCTTGTAGAAAGGACATCCCACCTGTGCTAAGTGTTGGAAGGACAGTAGGTCATCAAGAGCAGCCATTTGGCATTCATATGACAAAACTTTATGTCCCTGTGCCTACAGGGGAGATCAGTTTTTCAAGCCTGTAATAGTGAATACCTTTCACTTAGTAGTCATGTGATAAAAAGTTTCTTGTTGGGGAGTGAGGGGTGAAACCATCTTTGCCACGCTGGGCCATGGGGATGACATTGGCATCCCCAGAGTTGGCTTGGATCTTCAGATGCAGCTATATCAGTTTTCATGACACTGATCTGTTAGATGGGCTTTTTAGGTTATAAAGTGTTGCTGACATGAAGATACGCTGTGGCATTATGTAATGATTGTGATAATTTGGTTAAATACACTGTAAATAGGAAATGACTAGAGATAAAAAGGGGCTAAGACCTTGGTTTGATGGATTCCATTAATGTTGTCATTAACAGGTAATATGTTATTAGAACTGAAAAAAACTGTGTTTAGTAGTTCATCCTCATGTACCTCTTAGAGACTCAGGTCCCTTGCTCTTGCATTGTTTACTCTGTTTCTTCTTTGTGTCCTTTGTCTCCATTTGCCTACTCTTCAGTCTCTCCAGCCCCTGACCTTGATCCGTGTCTCAGCTTCCCCCTCTTAGTTTTCCCAGAACTTCTCATTTGCTGACAAACCAGCTTCTTTTGACTTCTGGCCGCTAGTGAACAAAAGCAGCCCGGCCCTGGGTGCCATGATTGCATGTGATCGCATGTTCTGTGTAGCTGTGAAACTGAGAAATAAGTTATAAATGAGGAGGTATTGTTCCTGGCTCCCCCTTCCCCCTGCTGCTGTCTGACATTTCTCTCATTTGGGGACATCTGAGGGTGGTGCTTTGTGTCATCTCACCCGCTGCCTGCCCTTCTGTGACCCTCAGAATACCCTTAAAATGCTTTTTGAGGAGCTGGGGTGTAGCTCAGCAGTACAGTGCATGCTTAGCAGGTAAGGCCCTGGGTTCGATCCCCAGCACTGCCAAAAAAAATTTTTTTAACATGGCTGGGTTTCCTTATTTTCCCATAAGGATGATATCTGCGTTCATTCAGTCTTGCAGTCTTGTTGTTTGGTGCCAAGGCTCCCCAGTATGGTCCAGTTCACCCCCGCACCTTCTTGCCAAGGTAACTGCACGTGGGGCAAGTTGCCAGACTTTAAAATCGATGAAACTGTGGCGTGCTGACTGCTGGGAGAGAATGCAGTGTTCATTCTTAGCTGGCTTCATCGTCTGTCCTTGGTTTGTAGGATTTCAGGACAGTGGCAGAGCACATGAACTCACTGGATTGTGCTTTTCTGCTGAGTGTTGTCTACTTAAGGATATCTAGTTCAGGGCTCTTATTTACATGGGCAGAAGATGCTTTAGGATCTCATCTTAATCCCGCTGGAGTGGAGTGCCTGCATGGCTGCAAGCGAGAGACCCAGCCTGCCTGTGCTCCCTGCCTGGAGGTGGAAGCCACCTGTAAAGACCGCAGGCCTCACTGTGATGCCCCAAACAGACCAATGACGTTTCAGCCCCTCGTGTTATAACCTTAGGTTATTAGGTGTGTGCAGTTGGAGGGCTTGATGTCGACTCCTACTCTCTGGGGCGGGCCTCAGGAGAGAAGAGCTGGCGGTGTCACTGTCTGAGAAGGGAAGCCGGGATGAGGTGCCAGAAAGAGGAGTGAGGCCCGTGGCAGGGACAAGAGAGGACTCTACTGCTGACTGTCCGCCTCATGGTTTTTCCTGGGACTGACCCAAACTGTAATGAAATTCATACATGTATTGAATAAAAAAGATTGGAATTTCTTTCAGTCTTCTTTGAAATTTGCATTTGTACTGAAGAATTAAGATTTTTGTTAAAAATAAGCCATGAAAGCAGAGCTAAATGTTTCTCTTCACCATGTCTCCAGTGAGAACCCATGTTCCATGTTCGTTGTTGAACCCACGTCAGCTTAACTCAAGTCGGTTTTCCCTCCTGATTTGGCTCCGGGTCAGTCTCAGAGACCAGCTCCTCCTGACTGGAGGAGAAGTAGAGTTCTGAGGTTAGGGGCAGGGCCACATCTGCAGGTGCTGTGGCTGCCTTTGATGAGAGCCCTGCACCCCTCAAGATCCCATCTCTTATGTGACCTCACTGTTGATCCTGAAGAGGCCTTTCTGAGAGTCCCAGGAGAGCTGTGGACCCTCTCTTCAGAAAAATACTCGCACAATTTTTGCATAAAATTTCAAACACGGTGATGGATACCCTAAGGCTTGTCCATGGGGCCTGGGTCAAGAATTCTTGCTGTGGGCACTCCTGGGTCAGCAGCTGAGGGCCCTAAGCCCCAGCCAGCCCATCAGATCGTTTCCCATCCATCAAATTTTCACTTGTTTTTCTTCACTTTTTCTAATAGGCACGAGCCGCTTGATATTTGTAGCACCATATGCCCTGAGGTGCACGTGTGGTAGAAATACTGAGTCATCATTTTTGTTTTTATTAAAAATCTCGTTTTTCCAAAGCTTGCTTCTCTTTAAAACACATTTTAATTCCGTTTCATCTTTAGGTTTGCATATGTTTTTGTGACTGGGCTGGCTCACTGGTGAAGATCTCTGGGAGAGGTGAGGATCTGTACATTCTTCTTAAGTCATATAAATTTGCTCAGCATTATGAAACCTCTCTGACATCCATTTTCTTCCGAGATGGAGAAACACCATTCTGCAGCCTTCAGTCACCTGGAGTTTGTAGTTACTGCTTCATGGGTGAAAGTCATAAGTTAAAAGGGCGTGGGCAAGCAGAGGCAGCCGGGAGAAGCAGGACATCCTGAGAGGGAGAGCCGTGGTCTGATGAGCACATGCACCTGGTGGTAGAAATCGGCCCTTAGATCAAGTGACACTTGCGGTCTCTTTGGATTCCATGTCAGAACAGTAGGATAAACAAGTGCTTGACCCTGAAAGGGAAGAAGGTTTGATGCTTTTAACCTCCGTCGTGGCTGCGGATCTTCAGCTCTTCTCTTGCTAGTGCCTGCCAAGGGTGGGTGCTGTGTGGACGCCGGCAGGTCTGTTTGCCTTGCCAGCTGGCCTGCCGAGTGCTGCCCCTTCTCCTCGCCTCCCCAGGTGGACCCACGTGGAGAGTGGGCTGCCCTTGCCGTGAGGGAATGAGCTCTCATTATCGATTGGATAAATGCAAGCAGCCTTTAAAAAAATAACAGGTCCTGATTATTTACTTGAGGTTGGGTAGGAAAAGAATTATTCAGAAACTATTGTGTTAAAAAAAGGGAAGGCACGTTCTCACAAGCTGCGTGAAAAAGAAAATAGTGAGTGCTGGGTCCTCATTTAAATTTGGGGCAAGATTTGCTAAGGATTTGTGCCAGTAGGGGAGACGTCCGCTGGGCTCCCAGTGGCCATCCGTCCCTTTGCAGGGAACCAGGGACCTAGGCGCTCTGACCACGGTAGTTGGGATGAGTCAGCTCCCGACCCTGCATGCAGGCTTTAATTCTCTGCAGTGGTAAGCGTCCTGGAGGAGAATCGTCCCAGTCGCAGGACCCGTGGTGTCGATTAGGAGTGGGAGGAGTTAGAGAGGTTTGTGTTCCCAGTAAGGAGCACCCATCATGTGGCAGGATCTTGCTAAGACTTAGTGGCTGCTGGACAAGCTGGGTGGCATTTTGGATTAAGGCAGACAGGACGAGATGTGAGCCTCTGTAAATATGTCACACTGAGTGTGGCAGTGAATGGAAGAGATGATTTTTCCCACGCACTGGCTTGTGGGCAAATGGGAAGAAAGAATGATTCTTTCCTTCCTAGAGAACATGGCAGTCACACTTGAGCTATCGATTTGTTCACTTTGCAATTAGTATTTTGTGAGAACAGCTAATTTCAAGCAGAAATAATCGTGTTCAAAACACAGCTACCTCTTCTACTAAGGTGCGTAAGAGCACTGGGGTCCACCTTTTACCCTCAGTGCCCGATGGCAGTTTGACTTTAGTTCTTCTTCACTGTTGTTTTTCTTCCCAAAGCAAAACGCCCAGACAGTGCCCTCTCCTCCCCCAGGTGGCCTTGGGATGAGGGAATTCCGCTCATACAAATGACGGCTGGCAGGTCACCACAAGGCAGTGGCAGCTGCAGTACTTTGCCCCGGGAGAGGTGCACGTCCAAGCTGCCTGGCTCCAGTGATATCTGATTAGGAATGCAGGCTCACAGGGGGCTGAGACAGCACCTGCTTAACACTGGCCCGTATCCAGAGGGGGGAGAAGGCAGGGCCAGCGGGGCAGATGGGTGGAAGGACGGCTCTGCGCATCCTGGCCTTAGCTGTTCAGGCTCAGCGTTGCGTTGCTGACGGCACCTGAGGTAGCACAGCAGAAAGTAGGGGGTCAATGACTGTAATGCTGGGCTCCTTCTGCTTTCGCCACCTCCCTGTGTAGAATGGGGGCCTCCACAACTTCCCTCTGGGCAGTCTTTCCTGGAATAGAACAGCTAAGAATTCCTCAGTTATTTCAGTATATTCTAGCAGAGTAACTTGCCCGTGACGTCCTATAGTAGATGTCAAGAGGAGGCTAGAGAACCAGGTGTATGATGGAAGAAAAACTCAAGCCCTGGGGCCTTCGCTGGGACCTTCCCAACCATCTCTCCACAATTGGCATATTTAGAGATTAAGGATAACCTGGAATATGTCTGTAGAAAATTCTGTTTAAATTGAAAATTTAAAAATGCCTACACTGGACAGGAAGGAGCACCAGGGTTCCCTCTTTGGAGTGTTGGTGAGGGACAGTCAACACATGTATGTTGGGCTGGACAGTTACATCATCTTGACCACTAGGTTAACCTTTGTACTCATATATTACAAGTATTTTTGGATGTAAGATGGTTCTGTTTGATGAGATGAATAAATCATCAGTTTTTGCATGGACACTTATGCAGGTCTTTATCCTTTTATGTTTAATACCTTTGACTGCTACATTTCTGTATATTATTATACCTGACCTGTCATTGATAATTGGAAACAAGTCTATTGCGTTCTGCAGAGTGCTTCATTCATGGATAAGCAGGTGTATCATAAGAACATAGGCCAATGTGAAACAATGGAATGGGGTGACTTCTTCAGCAGAATTCCCAGCACAGCTTTGTGCTGTACCCAGAATCTTTGACACTTGGGTATTGGAAACTTGCATGCTCAGTAATTCCTATTGTACATTTTATTAGCTTTCCTGTTTTCTGTGTAATTTGAGAAGTTGAATCCAGCAATTGAATTCATAAACTTGCATGAGGAAAGCAGAGTATGTGGCCAGCATAAATCTCTGTATCATTATAAAGTTTCAAGAGTTTGTCAAGTTTTCGCTTTTGTCTCCCTGCCTCAATGCCAATTCTAGATTTCTTATACTTGATTTAGTGATCCTAATTGATTTGAACAGAAATAACCTCAGTAAATTTTTCTTATAAGTAAGGTAATTTTAGTCCCAGTAGAATCCAACTTTTATTTATGAACAGAAAATTTTACCTTAGATACAAAGTGTCATGGGTTGGGCAAATTAGTAGGGCCGGTTTGGCCATAGGCAAGATGCGGGGGGCAGTTATGCCCTTGTCCTGTAGCTGGTTTCTTGAAGAGCAGGAAGTTACTGGTCAGGGACAGTCCTCTGGCCAGGAGGCTCACTGATGGGGACGATGAGGGATGAGCAGTGGCCAGAGCACAGAGCCTGCCCCATGGAAGGCCACCTTCTGCTGTGGGAAATAGGATGGTTTCTAGAGAAATCCTCCTGCAGCGCAGAATTGGTGTTCCTCAGGAGTTCCTTTGCTGTGTTTCTGACTTCTAACAGACCAGCTGGTGATATTTAATGATGATTTTCATTTTAGCCAAACTCAGGCCCTGAACTGGTTTTGTCTGAAGATGAGAAAACTGACAACGAAGATAAGGAAGAGACAGAATTGGGCGTCATGGAGGATCAGCGTAGTGTAATTCTTCATCTCATCTCGCAGCTCAAACTTGGAATGGATTTGACCAAGGTAGGTTGGCATGGCCCGCAGGATTTGTGGCCAGTTGTCTGGGTTCCATTGTTGTCCTCAGGCTTTCCCTTTTCAAGGTTGAGCTGGGGGAGGTAAGGTAGGTAAAAGGCCAGCGCTGGGTATCCAGTATGGACATTGCAGGTGTAAATGGATATACACATGTATGCGTGCGCGCGCGCGCGCGCGCGCGCACACACACACACACACACACACACACGTACGTTGGAGATGGAGTCACACTGTGTCACCCAGGCTGTCCTCAAAGTGCAGGGCTCACACAGTGCTCTTGCCTTGGCCTCCTGAGGGCTGGATCGTGGGCACACGCCTCCACGCCCAGTGCAGAGGGACACTTCCACATGAGTGCTTACCTTCAGAGTGGAGAGCCTTGGATGATCCCAGGGAGCATCAGAAAAAGCCCGTGAGGCAATACAGAGCATCCGCTAATACGATGTTTCCTGTGTGTTCTGGAGAAGGTTCAAGGTGGCCCTTCGAGAGCTGTAGCACATGGCTGGAGAGACATGGTGGAGCCAGAACAAGGCTCCTCTGAACTCCCAGCCTCATGGGCTCACTGTCAAGGGCTTTCACAATAAGGGTGGGGCCCTTTTGGTTACCCAGTCTTTGTCTGAGTGGGAAGAAACAGCCCTCTGGTGGATCGGTTGGCGGTGCTGGGTTCAGGCTGGCCTATTCCTTCCCCTCCAGCATCCTTGCCGCAATGAGGGTCTACATTTCTCTGCCTGCACGTCAGCAGCAGCCTTGCGCTGGAGGCAAGTGGGACAGGCAGTGCTGGGTGTGGCTGACCAGCAGTGTGGTGTCACCTGGGGCATGAAGGGGCAGAGGAGAGAGGCTGAATGTTGCAGCTTGGCCTACCTGGTTGTACCAGAGCCGGTTCTTCCATCCTAATGCCTCCCTGGCAGGGTGGGGTAAGGGTCAGCGGTGGTCAACAGAGGATGCAGCGGTGCCGAATGACTGGGAGGAGTCTCATCATCCTCATCTTCAAGGTTGCCACAGTGTGTGGCGTGGCTATGTGGTGTGGTAGAAGAGCACCGGCAGGAAGAACGGCAGACAGAGGGTGCGCTGGGGGCAGAAGCTCTAGATTCTGAGCAGCCAGAAAAATGTGGATGTACCAGACAGGTCAGAGCCTGGGGATCAGCCCGATGATGCTGGCTCATCCAGCGTCAGCGAAGGGCTAGGATTCCATGAGTTCACCTCAGACTGGATTGGAGACCAGAGATTGTGAGAGAAGCGGTTCAGGTCTGAAGAAGACAACAGAGCATGGTGACTGACCACTTTGAGCAGATGCAGGGAGACAGAGGGGCAAATTTTTCTTTGATTATTTTGGGGAGAGAGTACTAGGGATTTGCAATGAGCTATATCTCCAGCCTTTCTTCCTGTATTTTTATTTTGAGACAAGCTCTCGCTAAGTTGCTATTGCCCAGGCTGGGCTCAAATTTACAGTCCTCAGCCTCTCAGAGGGCTGCGATCACAGGTGTGTGCTTGGCCTGTGGATGTTTTTACAGGTTTGAATGTGAGTGTCTGGCATCCTGGAAGACTGCACCACTTGAACAAAATAGTGGCCCCCACAGAACACGCCAAGCAGATAGCTCCCTCACTTGTCCCCACTCTTTAGTGGCTGTTCCCTGTCTTTGCACGCAGTGGGAAAGACCTACCTTCTGCTCTGCTCTCCCCGCCATCTCAGTCTCCTAGTTTTGTAAACATCACTTCTCTGCTAGAGGGTGCTTGGCTTTTAAATATATACCTGTTTTTTATTCTTGTGGCTAGACACTGAGATGACATCTGAGTTAATTCTGACAGAGTGCAGGTGGGAAAGGGTATAAATGCGATCTAAAATCAGTTTCCAAACTGGGTCATGTCATGGTCCATCAGAGGGTTGTAAAACCAATTTAGTGGCTCAGCCTATCATTTCTAAAGCATAAAATACCATGGAAAAGATCAGAGTGCACTGTGTATAAAACTTTTATTTTAGTTCTATTGATTCATGTGTGCTGGGTCACAGTGTAAGACATACTCATTGTGGATCATATTTTAAAAATTATTTTATGAAAAACAGAACCATGGGCAATAGACAAGAAAGATTGTAAGAGACATTGGAATGGTCTAGGTCAGATATGGAGAAACAATAAAATGTGGAGGGGACTATAATAATGGCAGTTTTGAGTGTTTAAGATACTTTGCACTACAGCTGTCTTGCTTTAAAATAAAGAAATGATTGCAAGTTACACTTCATGTTTATTATTATTTTATTAGGCAGTGATTGCTTTGCATTTCCAGAGCCATGGCTTTAGTTCTAAAAAAGCAAACGGTGCATTTATTCAACACTCAGTTGAGTACCTGAAAGGAAAACTTCTCCAGTCTGTAGTTTATCAGCTTAGTCCTTAGCTGGGAAGAAGCTGTTATCCACAGACCCAGGGGAAGCTTGGCACGCTGAGTGCTTGTGAGAGGTAGAGGTGAATCTGCTGTGGTCGGGTCCCACGCGTGCTGCGTTGTGAAGGTTGATGACTTTCTCTCTTGCTGTCTCCTCTCCTCTCTGTGACTCTTGTGCCTGTCATCGAGTGAAGCCTGTGCTTTGTGCTAAACTGGCGGTGGAGGAACTGGCCTGGGGTGGAGAGTGTTCCCTAGAGGGCACGTACCCTGGAGACGGGGTATTCTTCAACTCAGAATGCAGCTTGGGTCTCTCCATAAAATGGGTGTGCTGCCCAGTGCCGACACAGTCGCAGACTGTCACCCACCTGACTGGCATGAACTGCCATGTTCACCTTGGTTAACTGCGGCCACCAGATAGGGCAGTTTTATGGGTATGTGACCTGCAGGCTTGCAAGCAACTCACGTGGTGAAGGGCTCCTTGCTTGGTTTAAGCTTTGCTGTCACTTCGTGACCTTCTGGATGGTTTTTGAACCAGGGGACTTGCATTTTCATTTTTCACTGGTCTCTACTCACCTCTTCCATAAAGCAGGAGGTGAGTCCTGGCTCCAGAAGCACCCTGTCTGGCCTCTATCCTCCACTGGGCTCTGTGCGCTAACTTCCTCTGCCCCTCACTCACCAACCTGCCAGATCGCCATAAACTCTGGGTGTTCTGGAAAAGAGGGGAGCCCCCGAAGACACCAAAGTGAGGTGGAAGGTCACAAAAGGGCTTCCCGAGGAGGCTGTTCAGGTTGACCCTGGAGGTCAGGTGGGTGTTGGCGAGAGGAGGGGCCTTCCTGGTGGAGGGAACTGTGCGGCACAGGTGGGAGTGGGGAGGCAGCAGCAGGAGCACGGTAGAGCCGAACATGGAGAGGGAAGTGGGGTCAGATCCTGCAGAGCCACGTGGAGAGGAGGGCTTTGGTGGGAGGCCTTCGGGCAGTTCGAGCAGGTGAGAAACGTGATGTGTCCCGGGCAGTGATGGAATGGCTGCTGTGCAGTGAGAAAGGCCACAGAACACTGTGCTGAGCTGGGGTGTAGAGCCAGGCAGCTGCTCTCCAGGCAGGGAGTTGGAGAGTGGTAATTGGCAATGAATCGGCTCATTCATCCCGTGTGATTTATTGAACACTGAAGTCAGGTACTGTTCTAGACACCAGCAAGACGTCAGAGGGAGATGGCAAGTACAGTGGAGCACAGCGGGAGGGTGACGGGAGGGCCTTGGGTAGGACACAGCCTCTCAAACTGGTCTGAGAAGGGTTCTGTCAGTTAATGTTTGAGTAGAGAGCAGACTGAAATGAAGGAGTCAGCAGCGCGATATCTAAAGAAGAGTAACTGGCCAGAGACGGTGGTGGGTGGAAAAGGCCCAGGTGGACCATGTGTGGCTTTGAGGATGAGCAAGGAGGCCTGAGGAGTGGACAGGAGGGTGGGTTGATTGTGTCAGAGTTGCTTGGAGCAGATGGACGGAGCGAGTGTAGAGTCGGGCTGTGAACTCTACACCAGTATTGAGGGAAGAGAGACTACATCAGCATGGTGCACAGTGCAGGGTCCCCAGGCTGCGGGTCTCCGGGGGACTGGGGACAGTGAGCTAGCCATGCAGGAGCGATGTGTGGAAGGAAGGCTCTTGGCATAGAGATTATGGAGGGAGGACAGTTGTGGGAGGTTACAGGGTCAAAGGCTGTGCCTGTTTGTGACCTCCATGGATTTGTTGGGATTTCACCTACACTTGTGTTCGAGATCCAGCAAGAGTTTCTAGAACAGTGACCGTTGAGCCCTTCCGGCGGGTACATGTGGTTCGAAGATGATGTGGGAGTTTGGGGGTATAGAATGTGGTTAAAACAGAGTAGATTGGGCTTTTTGGGGGTTGATGATGTTCCTAATCCTAGAGATGTGTAATCCGTAGCTCATAAATCAAGAACATGTCAGGTAAGATTCATAGTTTGAGAGAGAAGATAATTAAGGTTCTGTGATTCTTAGAGAATTGTTTCTATTGTTACTAACCAAAGAAGTATTAAAAAAAAAAAAAACACCTTGACAGTCTATCCTATGCCTTCTAAACCAGTAACAAAAGAGTAAATGTGTTAGCTTTTTTGGCTATGACAACAGACCTGAGATAAACAGCTTGAAGGAGGAAGGATTTATTTTGGTCTCTGGTTTCAGAGGTTCAGTTCACTGTCATCTGGGCTCATAGTGAGGCAGAATCATGATGGTAGGAAGTAGGTGACAGAGCCTAGATGCTCATTCATGATGCCACAAAGCAGAGAGAGAAGCCAGTACCAGAGAGGCAGGGGTCAGAGGCAAATACACCCTTCACAGCTGTGCCCCCTGTAACCTGCTTCATCCCGCAAGGCCTCACCTCCTGAGCCACTGAGCCACTGAGCCACTAAGCTGCGGCGGCATCAGTGGACTCATCCGTTGGTGAAGGTGGTGCCCTCATGAGCCAGTCACTTGCCCAAAAGCCCATAAGCTGGCAACAAAGCCTTCAACACAATGACCCTTCAGAGGACATTTTAGGTCACAACCATAGCAATAGATATACCTAGCGTGTATGTAGTGAAAATGATCCCCAGCCACTCGCTGATGGCATTATAAATTCACTCTGTTTTTGTTTTTTGTTTTTTTTTAAATGTATAACCAACTTTTTTGTGGTGCTGGCGTTTGAACCTGGGGCCTTGTGTGTGCTAGACAGTGGTTCTATCACTGAGCTACATGGCACCTCGCAATCCTGTTTTTAGAAAGATCAGTTATGTGTGTTGAAGGTCAGGAATGTTCAGTGAATCTTTAAAAAAAGTGAAATTGTCTTAAAACTAAATCTTGACTGTATGCAAAAGAACATAAACATATGAATGGTATAGATCAGGAGTCAGAAACCTTTTCTCTAAAAGGCCGGAAAATAATTTGGCTTTGTGGGCTGCGTGGTGTGTGTTGCATGTATTCATCTCTGCCACTTGAGCACAGAGGCAGCCAGAGACAATGCTGAAATTTATGGTGGAGCTTTTTCTAGTAAAACTAGTTGTACGAACAAGCGGAGGTTGGGCCCATGAGTGATCAACCCCCAGGATACAGAATTACACTACACACATCCATATACTCACCACAGACTTTAAGGGAAAGCACATCATTACCTGTGCACACTGTAATGAGTGTGTAACATCCCACCAGGTTGTTGTGTTGCCATTTGCTTCCTCGACAAATGGTGGTATGTTTGGTTACATTCTCTCTTTGGCTTCTTGATAGTATAGATAAAGATAAAGTGGGCATCTTGGATATATGGTTTTTTTCTGTTGAATTTTTTTGTTAGGCTGAATTTCTAGAGTCAGTCAGGATAGGTAAAGATAAATATTTTGGGTCTTAACACCTTCTTAAGAGGGGAGAATTTTTATAAAAAGGGCATAAAGAAAAAAAAAAAGGGCATAAAGGTGCAGGCTTTACCCAGGAGGTGAACCCCACCAGGCAGAGCTGTGGATGTGCAGGTCTCCAGTCTCCTAAGCAGGCCTGCCACTTCCTTTTTTCAATGCCTTCTGTCCCCTCCTCCCCGAATCTTGTTTTTAATATATTGTCAAGCACAGCCTGTGCCCCCTCTCTTGAGCGTTTTCCCGGTAATAGAAAACACGGTGGTGATGTGGCTCCTTTACCTGGTCTCTGTGAATCTGTGTTGTGAGGGGCAGTGACTTTGTGATCTCCCTGCTCCCATCCTGTCCCACTGGCAGGAGCTCGTCAGTCTGTCCCTGTAGGAGGAGTTTCAGGAAGCGATGGTGTCTTCAGGCCCCTTGGGGCCAAGTGGACCCCTAGCAGGGGCCTTGATCAAGCAGAGTTGATTCACACTCCAGCTGTCTACTTCTTTAGCCATTATACATCACAAAACCTCTCCAAGTCTTAGTTTTCTCATCTGTAAAATGGAATAGTCATAGCTGTTCACAGATTTCTGAGAGGATTATACAGGATAATAGGTGTGAAACCCAAAATGTTTGACCCGGCTTGAGATCTGTAGTTTCGGTTTGAAACACTTTAGAATTCTTACAACAGTTTTCTTGTTTTGTGCCATTTCTTCTTCCCCTTTGACCAGTTATCTTAACTGATTATTTCCAGAAGCGTCAGAAGTAGTTCTGGGGTTTTCTCTGTGGTTCGGTTGTTAGGTTTTCAATATCATCCATGAGATATTTTGTGGCAAGTTTGTGTATAATCGCCTTTATCTTCATCTTCCTTGTTCTCCAGATAAGGTTACTGATCCTGGTTATAACAGCTGCAAGCATAGAGCAGGCATTTCCTATATGCTAGGTGGGTCCCAGGCTAATGTTACCCTCTCATTTAACATTCACGAAACCCCAGGAGGATGGGACGTAGCTGCGAGAGTTGAAGCCCAGCTCACAAGTGGCTCCCTTTTGTGACCTGAAGTGCAGGATTTGTAGGAGCTACTGGGATTTATTTCAGTGGATTTGTCTATATATAGTAAATAGTCTTGGAAAATGTAAAATTTTATTTCAAACTCTTGCCATCCAACAGAAATTTTCATGAATGCCTTTTAGGATATTCCAGGCACTGTGAGAAGGATCTGGGGGAGATGGCACATTGAAGAAGCCCAGGGCTAAGGCTGGCTAAGTAAGGAAAATTTGGCAGGGGGAATTACCTACCTTTTACTTTGTAGGATTGGGTTTTGGTGCACTTGTCCTAGTTTCCTTAAAGTGTTGTGTGGGAGCAACCTCGGTGGTGTTCTCGGTCTCTTGCCTGCTGGTTGGCACGGGTGCGTGCCGGTCTGGGCATCGTGTGGGTGGCTCTCCGGGTGTGCACTGGTGGGTGAAGGGTGTTGCGCCCGTTCTTGCTACCACCCTTCCCATAGCCCTGCCATGCTGCCTGCTGGGGGGAGGAGACCACCCCTCTTCCGGGTGTCTTTGGCTTTCCCCAACAGGTGATCATTTATTTCAGATTTCTAAGAGCCTAAGAGCCCGAACTGATAATTAGTTATTTACTTCTAGCTTGATGCAACTTTAAATGTAATTAATTGTTCTCTGAGTCCCCAGTGCAGGTCTCTTTTATTCAGAACTTCCCCCAGAGTAATTCATTGTCTTCATTATGTTAATGGGAGAAAAGGAGGTCCTTATCGATGGCTTGATAAATCTGCAGCGGTGATTGCAGGCCACTTGGATGCCGTCAGTCCAAACAACTGACCCATCACTCACCCTCTGTCGGAGGCAGACAGCCCAATTAGTACTGAGCAGTTTTGGGCTCTGTATCCCCAGTGTCCAGTGTCTACCCACCGAGAAACAGACAATTAAGTGACTTGTTTGCAAATGCCCCAAGAAAAGGAGGGAGGGCCAGGAGATTGTATGGGAGAAAGGAATCTGGAGTCTGTTTCAGGGAAAGGAATGCTATCTTGCAGGGAGTGTTCCAGGGCTGCTTTTGAAGCCAGTCTGGTAGGACGTGACAGAGGAAACTGTCACTGCTCCCCAAGCCTGGTCTGCTCCCAACCTCCAGGTGGTCGACGCTTTTCTGACTCGAAAGCTGCAGCATCGTTTCACAGTGCAGAGTGCAGACCTGGGAGGTTGGGCTTGATGATAGCTGAGAGCCCATCGTCCCCAAGTCTGCAATTTCAAGAGGGTTGTCTGAAAATTGATACCTTCTCAGGTGTTGCATCCCTGACCCCACTAGAGTCTTTTTACCTTTTTCCTCTAGTGTTTTATTTTGAATATTTTTCCAGTCTATGGTCAAGTTGAAAGAACTGTACGGTAGATTCCTGTAGAATTTATTGGCTAATCATAAACATTTTGCCTTTGCATTTCTTTTCTCTTCTTCCTTCTCTGCCAGGCTCCCCCCTCCCCTGCCTTCTTCCACTTTTTTTTCTAGTGCGTTCTCATCCCTCCCCCTTCTCAGGGGTGCCAGGGATGGTGACCAGGGCTTGTGCATGCCAGGCTTGCGCCCCACCACTGAGCTACAACCCCGCCCTGCTGGTGCTGCACCCACATTCCCCTCCTCCTCCACACCCTGCACACACTTGCACGTGCTCATTCCCCAAAGAACCTCTTTAGTGTATCCTGACCTTCCAGGGAGGGTCCGCCAGGGCAGTTCTTGTACAAAACACATTGGTCACACCTGGGAAATTTAACATTGAAATAATACTATTTTGGGTACAGCCCATAGTCCGGTGTTTTCAGATTGTCGCACTTATGTCCCTTGTGGTTATTTTTTAAATCCAGGATCCAATCCAAATTATATTACCTCTGGTTTCATGTCTCTTTAATTTTCTTTAATCTAGAAAATTCCCTCCGTTTTTCTCTTTCATGGCAGTGAAGTTTCTGAAGAGTCCCAAGTCAGTTCTTTTTTTTTTTAAATGTTCCTCAGTTTGGATTTATTTTTCCCCTCATAGTTAAACAGTGTGGGCGTTAATAACACACAGAAGCTATTGAGCAGAGCCTTGTTCCCTGTGGTGGGGAGAAGATGGTGACAGCTTTGGACCGGGGACTGCGTGCCTTCTGAAGGCCCCATCCAGAGTTCACCCAGCTGTGCTTCTTTGGCCTCTGGGGTATCGCAGGGAGTCTGATTGCCTGCGCTGGACCAGTTTCGAGTCCGTGTATCTGTCAGTCATTCAGGGAGCATTTCTAACGTCTTGGGTTCTCTGGTTCATTGCCCTGGAAACTGCATCCCTGAGATAAGCCAGGTGCTGTCTAAGCTGCCTTCAGCAAGCTCCCAGTCCCGACCTTCCTTGGGCTGTCTGGATAGTGATGGAGGTGTTTTCTGAAGGCCGTGCCGGGCCAGGTACACTCTTCCTGGCCCAGCGACATCCTTGGGCAGCTGACTCTCAATTCTGTCAGGTCGTGGCTGAAAGAAAATTTGGAAATCTCTGCTGCTTTGCATAGTTATAGTTTAATTAATGTTTCTTCTTCCTGTGTATTATTAAGGCAAAGCAGAAAGATACTCAAGGAAAAATTTTTGGTGGGGGCGGTGCTGGGGATTGAACTCAGGACCTTGTGCTTGCCTGGCAAGCACTCTACCATTGAGCTAACTCCCCAACCACGTACTCAGGGAAAATTGTAAATCACTCTCTGCTGTTGTCTAGGGAGGCATGTTGACGTTTGGAGTCTTTTTTATTTATTTAATTGGATTGTCTTACATGTTCAGTTTTCTACCTTGCTTCTTTCTTAGCACAGATAGTAAGTCATAGTTTCTGAGTGAAATCTAAGTAGCAGTAAAAGGTGTCTACCAAACTTCACCTCTCTGGCGGGCAGGGCTTTCTCTGCTTTCCTCTGAAACCACTCTGTTTTGCAGATCTTGTGAAATGAAGTTTCTCTGAACATCTCTTACTCCTTCTAATATATCTGTATTATCTGCAAAGAAAAGTCTTTAGAAAGTGAGTCCGGAGTCAGGGTTACATATCTGTAAGCCTGGGTGATATTCGTGGTCAGTTACCATTTGCCTTCCCAAATATTTTCGTGGGACTCAGGGACTACGTGAAAGACGAACAGAAATGGTCATGTAAGGGGGGAAAGTGAACCGGCTCATGACATTGGGCATCTTGGGGCCGCCCAGGAGGAGCCAGCAGGCCTGGCCCAGCCTTCAGCTTCACGACCCTGTGTGTCCATGTGAGGAGGAACAATGAGGTGGTGTAGGTTAAAGTCAGCTGTGTTTGGCAGCTTAGAGGGTAGTATACTAGTAACACCCCTGACCTGGGCTCCGTCATTATGACTTGGGGGAGCGAGGAATGGGTTCTGCTTTCTGTATTTGCAGTAGTAATAAGTTACCTGCTTCCCAGGTTCACAGTGTCCTTCGTTTGCCTTAAATGACTTTGGGTTATAGGCATCTGGGTTGTGGAGCCCCTGATTTCCTTTGGCCACCCAGGAGTCCCTTTGTTCCATCCTGACAGCCTTCCAGGTTGTACTTAGCCTTGGTCATGAACCACTCACAAGCCTAGGGGTACCCTCTGGGTCACCCTTTACCAGAAGATTCTGTATGTTAAGTGCCACCCACACTCTGTATGTTTGTGTGATGTCTGTTGCTTTCTTTGGGGCTTGATTTATGGAGCAGCCTCCAAAGGTGGAATCACAATGACCCCTCATCCTCATGGCCGCTCTGTGGCGTCTGGCTGCTGATGGGTCCCCTCATGGGCCCCCGCCTCGGTTGTGTTCGGGTGTACGTGCAGATCGCTGGGTAGACGCCTTTGATGTGGGGTCTGTTTGGGCCCCCTTTGATTCATCACCAGCAAACCATAGTGTCTGTGCTTGTGGGAGCACACTGCACGCCCCTCGCAGCAGTGCCCGACTGCAGGAGGAATAGGGACAAGTCTTTCCAGGCTGGTTTCTTCATATCTGGAGAGAGAGAAAGAGGGCTAGAGTAAGTTAGCAGAGGCAGAGACTATTGTTTTAGCCCAGCTAAGCAAAGAAGAGATTGCTCAGAACAGTCTTGGCCATAGAGGTGGGTTGACATGGATACTGCCATCAATTCTCATTTCTTTGTTGTGACTTCCCTTGATTTGTCACTGGTGCACAAATCAGAAACACCTTTCCTTGGTTTGGGCCACTTTGAATGCTTGACAGCGGCTGCAGCCTGTTTTTCCCATGTAATCACGGGGCCTCCCGTCTGCCTTTGTGCACCCCGAATGCAGGTGGTGCTCCCCACATTTATTCTGGAGAAGCGATCCTTGCTGGAGATGTACGCAGACTTTATGGCACACCCCGACCTGCTGCTGGCTATCACTGCGGGGGCCACGCCCGAGGAGAGGGTCATTTGCTTCGTGGAGTATTATCTCACGGCCTTCCACGAGGGCCGCAAGGGGGCTTTGGCCAAGAAGCCCTACAACCCCATCATCGGCGAGACGTTTCACTGCTCCTGGGAGGTTCCTGAGGACAGGGTCAAGCCAAGGAGGACTGCCCCGCCCTCTCCTGATGACTGTCACGAACACCTGGTGGCCGAGGACCCTTCTAAAAGCTACAAGCTACGATTTGTAGCTGAGCAAGTATCCCATCACCCTCCCATCTCCTGCTTCTACTGTGAGTGCAAGGAGAAGAGACTGTGTGTCAACACTCACGTATGGACCAAAAGCAAGTTCATGGGCATGTCCGTGGGGGTCTCTATGATCGGGGAAGGTAAGTCACATGGCATCTTGGAGCTTGGCTTTTACTCCAGCGACACTTGTACACCCGATTGATGTTTGATAATTTTGTGTGTGGAGCTTTTTGTTACTTCATTTTAGAATTGGGGCATGAGTGGGGGAAAAGGGGATGGATTCTGGACCAGGTGCGCTAGTTTCTCAGTCGGGACGCGGTGAGATGGGATGCAGCTGTTTGTCTGTCCAGCTGCCTGCCTGGATCTGCACACTATGCTATAGGCACCACCTTTGCATACATTTTTTTCATTCAGCTGTGTGTGAATATTAGAGTTGGCTCCAGATCTGTGAAAACACATTTTTATTCACTCTCACCAGTGTTCTGGCTCAGAGACAATGAGGATAATAGTACTGCCTATTCAGAAGCTGCTCATAAAAATTCCCAGGGCAAATCTTTTGACTCTGTACTAGAAAGTCTGTAGCAAGAACACAGTAAAATCACACCACTGGAAGATTGCCTGTTCCTATATTAGCAAATAGCTGTGAATGAAGTTATTCGTTGTTTGAAGAAACCAGTAATAATCCTTGTTAAGTTGAAGTGTCTGTGTTAGTGGTTCTTCAACTTTTTTTGAGTTACAAATCCTTTTGAGAGTCTAAGACATGACTGTCTGCTCAGGAAAAATTAAAAGCAAAAAAACACGAAATTTGGCTTTCAACCTCGGGGAGTACATGGCTCCTTGGACCCCTTCCCAAATCCCATGATAGGAGGACACCTCTCATTCACCGAGAGCACTTCTTTTGAGCTTGTCTTTGGAGCTATAGATACTTGAGTAAACAAAATAGACAAAAACCTCTCTAAGGAAGCTTTTGTTTCTATCAACTAATGAAATAAGTAGATCAGCATGTGCTGTGTTAAAAGATGGTGAATGCTATAGGCAAAAATAAAGCAGGGCAAGGGCATGAAGAGAGGGCCAGGTGAGCTTTCAGGTGGGCTGGTGACCCAGAAGACCTTGCCAAGAGAGTGACATTTACTCAAGACCCAAAGAGGGCAAAGAGAGGCCAGCCTTATAACATTCAGGAGAAGATTGTAAAGTAGAAGGGACAAGACAGAGGCCCAGAGTAAGTCAAGGTGGTTCCTGCATGCTAATGGGAGACAGGAAGATGAGGGTGGAGGGGTGAGGTCAGGGAGGTGATTGGCTGTTATAGGGCCTGTGGGCCATCGCTGGGGATTTTGATGCCTACACTGAGTGAGCTACAAAGCCACTGAAAGGGGCCGTTATCTGACTCATAGATTAGCAATATCAGGCCACAGCTTGTTGAAAATAGATCATAAGGGGGGCAAAGGTGGAAGCAAGGAGACCAGTTGGGAGGTTGTGAGAATAATCTAGGCAGGAGATGGTGGTGCATAGACCAAGTGGTTTGGTGAAGGAAGTAAAACATGGTAAAAGTCTTTGTTAGACTCTGTACAAAATACCTGTGAAAATCAATTTAAAAGGAGGAAAGGATTATTTTGGCTTATGGTTTCAGAGATTCCAGTCCATGGTTGTTCAGCTCTGTTGCTGTTGGGCCTGTGGCGAAGTAGAGCATTGTGGTGAGGAGAGTGTGGTAGAGCAAACCTGCCCCCCTCATGGCATCCAACAAGCAGGGAGGGAGAGAGAGATACAGACAGAAAGGGAAAGGAAGGAGAGAGAGGGAGGTAGAGAAAAGAAGGACCAGGGTCCCAATATCCCCTTCAAGGGTGTGCACCGTGACCTCACTTCTTCCTCTAGGCCCCACCTCCTACAGGTTCCATCATCTCTAACAGCACATGGCCCGGTGACCAGACCTTTAGCACACTAGCCTTTGGGGGACATTAAGAGCCACACCATAGCAGTCCATATGTGTTCTGGAATACAGAGAGCCGGGAGGGGTTGCCTCGGAATTGGGTGTGGGTGTGAGAACAAGAGTCATGGGCTGAGATGAGTGCTTTCCTCTTTAAATGAAGCCCAGCAGTTGTGCCCAAGCTCCCTTGCTCTTCCGTGAGAGCAGCTTCGCAGTTTTTCCTACTATGCAAATGGGGAGGGGTGTCAGAACTGGTTTCTCTGAACCTTGAAGATGAAAGAGAATCTGCCCACCTAGAGCTACAGGGCTTCTGGCTATGCCTAGAGAATCCCAGTTCCTCGGAGCACTCAGGCCACGAGGAGTGAAGGGCAAGAGGGTGAGGCTTTTGTTCCTGCAGTTCTTCCACCCCAGCCCCGCCAGCCACTTTTACCTGGTGTTCCCTTCCAGCCAGGTGTGGTGGCACACACAGTCTGGGAGGCTGAGGCAGGAGGATCACAAGTGCGAGCCTAGTCTGGGCAGTTTAGTGATTTAGCAAGATCCTGTCTATAATTTTTTTTTTAAAAGACATTAAAAGGGGTGGAGGTGTAGCTTGGTGTGAAGGCCCTGGGTGCAATCCTTACTATTTTTCAATATTTCATTTCCAAAGGGCTGAGTTGTGTGAATGTTCGTAGCACACTTCTGGTGAGCCCCGGCAACCCTTGTGTACAGGTGAGGCACATGACAGAGGCAGCTTGTCCAGTGTCGTATGCGTCACATGCACAAGTAGCTGTTCTACCCCACAACAAGCCAGTGAGAGGGGTGCAGGGCAGAGGCCAGTGTGGGGATGTTTTAAATTTACTTTTTTCCTTTGAAGTTTCCATAATTTCCATCTATGAAGTGAACTGACAATAGATCAATAGGGAAAAAAAATCATCAAATTTTACTAGCAAACTGAACTCAGACATACACAAAGAGGCTCAATGCAGGATTCGGAGACTGGGCTAAACAAAGGCTTGGATTTGGTACTGAGGAAGAGTCGCGAGGGTGCATGGGAAGCAGGGTTTGTCTTGTGATACGCACGAGGTGTCCCGGGTAGCAGCCTGTCTGCACCTGAGGACCTGGGTCAGATATCCATTTCGGCTTCCCGGGTCACAGGTGTCTTTTTTTTGCGGGGAGGAGGGGCGCGGGTGATGGGGATCCAACTCAGGGCTTTGCACTCTACCTCTTGACCTAAATCCGCAGCCCCATCACAGGTCTCCTGTAGGCATATGGGAACATGCCTCTGTCTGCATTGCTGGGTGCAAGTTTCTTTTCTCAGAAGGATAGCTTTTCACTGCCATTCTTAGGCCTGCTGCTCCTCTGAGTACCCATCTAGAATTATGCTGAAGAAGGATATCGAAAGGGCAGCCTGTTTTGGTCTCCTGTGCTGGGATCTTCTTGCATCGGTACCTCTCTGATCTTAGACTAGATTTTGGGAGAGACCGAGGTCACAAGCCCAGAAATACGTGCAGGCGTGACTGGCAGGTAGAGGGCACGGAAAGATGGTATCTGGCCTGGGGGCTTTAGGGCCCCTCTGAAGGCCTGGCCAGGGCAGCTGAGGCTCACCCCTGTGAAGCAGAAAGACAAACTTGATTGAGGCGAGATGCGATCCACTCATAGCTGTGCCGAACTCAACATTCTCCCAACTTGGGGGATGGAGCTGCCCTGCCCAGCACTATTTGAGTTAAAGCCACGGGGCAGGACCCAGGAGGTGTTGCAGCCCAGGCGTGGACACAAGAAGATTCCTAAGGACCCCTGTGGGAGGTTTGTGGTTGCATTGATTTGTAACTGTGCGTTTGTCATGAGAAGCGGGAGCGACGTTAATCTTGATTTTGACATATCTGGGGCTCTGTGTTTTCATAGGTTGCTAAAGAGCTGCATCCCAGTGTGAGGTTTGTACCAGCAAAATCTTTCCATTTATTTAAAAACAAAAATTGATATTCAGGAGATGCTTATTCTATTCGATTTTATTACTTATTCTACATTTCCCACATAATAAATTCTTTCAAAATGAAATAAGTTTGTTTGCTAGAGAAGGTAGAGGAGGCAGTTCACACCTTCAGTTTATATTTACATGTATTTGTATGGGCGATTCCTGGCTGTTTTATGCAGATACTGGCATCAGGCTGGGCGCCTCCTTACCTACAACAGTGCTGGCTCACACAGCTCTCTGGCTTTCTCCCTTCATTTGCAAAGTGATTGGCACTGTCCTGGAGGTAGCAGGAGAGGCTGTGGCACCAGCAATCCCTGCCCTCAGGAGCTCATACCCAGGTGGAGAGAGACACGGGAAGACCACTTGGGCTACAGCTCAGAGTCCCCCCACCCCCGAACACTTCCCAGCTCTAACATGAGAGGCCCCTAATTAAGATTGGTACCAGAGTTTTAGGGCAAAAGCCCTGGTTCCAGGGGTCCCAACAGACTAGGCACAGACACCTAGCTCATAACGCCAGTCAAGCCAGGCATGGTGGCGCATGCCTGTAATCCCCACAGTCAGGAAGCTGAGGCAGGAGGATTGCGAGTTCAAGGCCAGCCCTGGGCTACCTGACAAGACCCTGTCTCAGCAAAACCAAAGAAAACAACAGCAAAAACATCTACCAAAGAAGAAGAGCAATGGCGAAGGGCAGGAAAGCTTTAGCCAGCATGGCCACGCTGAGGAGCCCGGAAAGATTCAAGATCTGCCCTCAGTGGGCTGGTGGAAGCTTTGGGGCCTTTATAGAAAAGGGGAGCAAAGACAAGGGCTGGGGGTTGCATAGCTTAGGTAATGGTAGTCTAGTTGTGGTCTGCTTGATTGATTTCTCAGGACTGGTTCTGCCAGGTTCCAGGAAAGCCTTCACTGCTTAAGGGGGCAGCTTGGTTCCCATCATGGGGTAAGTGTCACTGCTTGGGGGAGACCTCAATGTGGGGTGGTCTGCTAGGCTCTGCTTTTCCTGGAACCTGAGGTGCCCACGGGGTTAGGACAATGAAAACTTCTAGGCATCACTCCAGGGCATCCGGAACTGGCCGTTCTAAAAGCCTGCAAGTGGATGTCCCTGCACATCCTGAAAATGAGTTGCTCTCGTGTTGTGTACTCAGTCTTGAAGGGGCTGAGACTGGCGAGGTAAATTCAGGGCTAATAGACCTTGGATTACAAGACACTGCGAGAGTGATTAACATCCCTAGTGCAGAGGTGAGAAGAGGTCTGATACAGACTTTTAAAGTAATAAAGAAAAAATAAAATGAAGGCAGAGACGCCAAGCATTGTCTTGCTTTTAGTTACCCAGTGGTCATCTGCAGGCTCAGCCTCTAGGGCCTTGTTACCACATTGTTCACAGAACCCCGAAGCCTTTGTTCTTTAGCCAGGACAGCTCTACCAACCCCCTGCTGACCCCGCCGCTGGGGAGCTGAGCTGCCTTCAGCTGGTGTATAACTGGCTTCCCCCCAAAACACCAGAATGGATGCCTGGGAAAGTCCGGGCTAGTGAGAGGGGAGCCCGTCTGTCTGTCTGGGGCCCGGGCCTGCTGTGGCTGCGGGCTCTGCGGACACATCCTGGAGCCATCTGTGATTCTGTCCTAGACGGGGTAGGTATCCTGCCGGAATATTTTGCTTCCTCTGCAGTTAGATGTGAAATTATTTGAAATGTATCAGCTTGAAAATCTTAATGCTTTGCCTAACGTTCGCTGGTAAATCAGTGTGGAGTGTCAAGTGAAAATCTCCCAACTTGAGGACTAACCACAGCAGGATTGATTATTTGGCATTTTTCAGCTTCTCTCAGCTCTTAGGCCGAGTGAAGAAGTAACTTTCATTTGCAAGTCTGATTTTAATATAGCCATTTATTCTTGTTAAGGAAAGATTTCTTTTTTAAACATTCCTCTGTGAAAGTACTGAGAAGGCATAATCACAGGTAGTTTAATGACTGAACACACATATAGAGATTTTTTTCAGTAAAGGGCCAAAGGAATGTGATTTTTCCAGTGCCCTGGAAATAGTTGCGCTCTGGGGTCACTGACTCTGGGGTTGTGAGACAAATTTCTCTGTGCTTCGGAAGAGATTTTTCTACAGAGGAGCAGGAAGAGGATGCTATCTTTTATGTGCAAAGGGTTACATTTTTAAAACTCTCATCCACCCGCCCCGTGCACAGTTCACTGCCAGACTGAGGTTTGTTCTTTATTGCCAAGCGGCAACGCCACTGTTAAGAATCTCCCCGGAGAAGGAGGAATATTTAGGGTGGAAACCTGCAGGGCTGTGGCCCTGTGCCAGGCAGAGGCAGAGGCCTGGGCTGTTTCAGAATCACTTTCTCCATCTTTACCTTAGCCCTCGAGGGCCTCATACCATGATCCGTGTGTCACAGGTGGGGAAACCGAGGCATAGAGAAGTTACGATTGCCAGGCTGCTAAGTGACAGGACATGGAATAATTCTCCAAGGGCTCATTCTTGTCTTTAAAAGAAACTGTGACACATTCTGGCAAAAGCGTTGTCAGGAAGCTCTCAGCTGTACGAAGTTTCTGTGTATAAACAAGGCCAGCAGACTTCACATGCCAGGCTCCCGGCTGCGTGCGCTGCTGCCACGAAGACTCTGGCAAGCTGTGCGAGGGCGAGAGCCAGAGCCTGCAGGTTAAGGACAGGAGGGCTAACCACAAAACAGGAACTCGGGTGAGATGGTGGCGCTGGTGAGACAGAGCAGCCACCCAGAAGATGTTCCCACCAAGCCAGATCCATCAGCATGGGGGGACGCGGACCCTGAAGGTGGGCTGACTGCCGGCCCCTCTGGAGTCCCAGCGGCCTCTCCTGCTGCCCCCAGCAGCAGCGAGGATGTGGCTGGCACTTGAGGGTCCAGGGGACTTGGGGACAGAGCTAAAGTAAAGAAGGGTGTCCTGGCTGATTTCTCTGTTAACTTTGCCTCTGGTTCTTCTTGGCTGTCGACCTGTTGCCTGTGTGTGACATTGGCCACAGTTTTCCTGCCTGCTTCAGGTCATCTTCTAAAGCAACCCAGTTTGAGGAAGTGAGACACAAAGTAGTCTTCGACACAGAAGCTCCGTCAGATTTGACGGTTTTTACTGCCTGAGTTCTGATCAGAAACCACAGGATGGAAACACTCCTGTCTGATTCTCCTCACAAACACAGCAGTCTTTCCTAAACGCACAGAGGACGGGGCCTCAGGAGTCACCTGGGCCTTTCTGAGGTGTTGGAAGTGCGACAAGTGTGTGAGGGCTTGAGATGGCCTGGAGCTTGCCTCTCAGAACAGTGGGTCAGTCAGGAGAGATGTGGGGACTGGAGGCGGCCTGTATGTGCCCACGTCAGTATATCTGGTATAAGGCATCATGGTCATTTTGTGTTTACACAACATGCATTCAGTTTTATTTCCAGCTGGAGAGAGAGAGAGAAAGTAAAGGTTAAATCTGTTGGGATTTCTGTCGGTCGGTCTTGCACATGATTCCCAGCGACCCACGAATCCACTGTTCTCCTGTGGTCGCAGTCCCTACAGACACCTCCTTGCTTCAGTGATAGTGGAAATTAAAACTGAGGCAACAGCATGAACTTACAGGCAAAGGTTCAACTGAGAAGGAAGAGAAAATGGGTCAGAGACTTCAGTTTGAGAAGAGCTGAAGAGGGCGCAGCTGTGATGGAGGAGATCAGACCGGCCCTTTACGGAGAGAAGAGACAGGCTTTTATGGGGTCGCTGAGGTGGGCTGGGGTCTAGTGATTTTCCACTGGGTCACAAGTGTGTTATTTTTAAAACTTCTTCCTCGTACTTTAGGGGATCTCCTCCCTGTGCAGGGTACAAATCAGTGCTTATTCTCACCTCGGGAGACTCTTAGTGTCACCCCTTCTTCCCTAGCTGTTACAGTGCATCTGGTCCTTGCAATAAAAGTAGGTGGATAAGGGGAGGGCGAGTTCCGTACATTATTGGCAAGGGAAGAGAGGGGAAAAAGACAGGGCTTCCCCTCTTGTGGGTAATGGGTCCTGGATTAAGGCCTGTGTATCCCTGTCTCTTGTCCCCTGAGGGTTCCTGTCCTACTCTGAGTGTCTCTTCACACTGGGATGGTCTAGACCGGCATGTCACCCCAGGTTTACAGAACTAGTCCTCTGTTTTGTGAGTTGAGAGAACTGACTTTAGGGGATTTAACTGGGAGCCAAGTACGCTGTATCTACCGTAGCTCACAGGCCGCTAAAGGAATTTTCAAGAGTGAATTAAATTGTGATTGAATGTGTCTTAGTGTTGACTTTAGAAACAGCAGCAGCGGTGACTCCTTTGTGTAAATTAGCCCCATCTCTGCTCACACCCCTGGCGAGCCTGTGTGTCCTGAAGGGTACTTCCTGCCCCTCAGTCTGGCTGTGGTTGATTAGGTGTCTGCCCAGCCTGAGAGAGAAGTAGTACCAGCCCGATGACTTAGCCTCTCTGAGTCTGTCTCCTCATACTTCTGTTAAAATGGTAACACTCACTGCTGGGTAGGATAGTTGTGAGGCTGAGAATACAGAGTGTGTGGGAGCCCTGAGGAAAGTCAGGCTTCTAGAAACTTCTCAATCCCGGGAGCTGTTGGCCTGGTCTTCTCTCTTGCCATGAGGAGCAAGAAGCCTGGGGAGGGGATATCGCAACCCTCCCCTGGTTGTGAGTGCCTGGCCAGAGGACAGACTGCCCTTCCTGAGGCTCGAGGTACCCTTGAAAATGGTGTGGCCTGGCCCAAGCTGAGGCCCACAGTGCTGGCAAGGGAAGGGGCCTGCCACATGTCCTCAGGGCCTCTGACCACGTGCCATGTAGCAGCCCTGGGAGTCTGTACGGTGAGGGATGGTCAAGTCGTCCTTGATGAAATTACTTTTCCCCTGGGAATATGGACAAGTCCACCTAATTCTGAGTTTTTTCAAAAGAGGATTAAGATGCAGGCAAGCCCAGCCCTTGGATCCTAGGTCAGAGAACCCTCCCTCTGGAGGTGGGTGGGTGGTCCATGTCACATTCTGGCTCTCCACGGGTGTCTCCTCCCAGGTTGGGGACAGCGGGTTTGCAGTCTGATTTCTCTAATGTCATGAGAACCATTGCACTTGTCTCTTGCTCTCAGTATAGATGCAGAGCTCATCAACATACTTTCTAGAAGCTAAAAAGACAAGGTTTCACCCCAGCTGATCCGGTCAGCCCAATAACATCTCCCTTTGTGCACATGGGCTCTTTGCTTAGTTAGCCCCTGCAGGTTCACCAGGGATTTTCCCCACCACAGGGCCTTTGCATGTGCTCTTTTCCTCTATACCTTCTCAAGTGCAGAGTGTCCCTTCCTTGTGAAAGACTTTCCCTTTTCAGGCCAACCTTCTTGTTGGAAGCCACATTGTTCAGTGACTGATTAGCATCCACCATGCTCCTCTGCTCTCTGAGGGTAGAATTCAGGTCTGTCTTATTCATGTTGTCATCGCAGTGTCCTGTGGCTCTGCCTGGCATACGGCTGAGCACAGGTGAGTGGGTGACTGACCTCTGCGGAGGCGAGAGGCCTGCTGTCTGTTGCAGAGCCTCTTCTGGTTTGGTCTCTTGAGTTTCCTGGTCCCTTGTCACTCTTTTCACGTGTGTGTGTGTGTGTGTGTGTGTGTGTGTGTGTGTGTGTGTGTCTTGGTTGGCCTGTCTGTCTGACTTGCTCCCTTCTCTCCCTGGAGGTGTGCTGAGGCTCCTGGAGCATGGAGAGGAGTATGTCTTCACCCTGCCCAGTGCCTACGCCCGGTCCATCCTCACCATTCCGTGGGTGGAGCTCGGAGGGAAAGTCAGCATCAACTGCGCCAAGACTGGGTACTCCGCCACGGTGACATTCCACACGAAGCCCTTCTACGGAGGGAAAGTCCACAGGTATGGGGCAGCCAGGCTGGTGCTGGCTTCATCTTATCACGATGCCTTGAGTTTCCTTTCTTCACTAGAAGCTTGAGTTCCAAGGTGGAATGAATTGGAAATCAAAATAAAGTTAAGAGGACTGCCCCTCCCACAATCTTCCGGCCCCAGGGGTTGAATCGAGAGCTTTGCATTGAGCTACCTCTACAGCTCTTTTCTGATGTTTTGTTTAGAGACATGATCTTGGTAAGTTGCCTAGGGTAGGCTCGAACGAGCACTCCTCCTACCTCAGCCTCCCAGAATCCCGGGATGACAGACAGGTGTGCATTACCGCACCTGCCAGCAGGCCTTCTTCAAAGGAAGCACCTCAGTTCCCCGCTCCACAGGGCAGTTTTTTGGAGCCCTCTCTGCTGTTAATTTATGGGGGACTCTTTGATGATGTGTTCATGAAACACACCCCAGAAAATAAAAGGCACTTCTCTTTGTTACAGTAAACTCTTTCTGTGGCCCAGCCTGTTACTCTGCTCTGACATGATTTGCTGGGTGAGCCCGGACACTGCCAGTCATTCCCCAGCTAACTCTCCTGGATCCTGTATCACGTGTCCGTGAAACGGACCATTTCTTTCCTTTTAGAAGCTTAAACTGAGGGAGAGGCCTGCTGTTTGAGGAAACAGCTGTTTCATGGCTCTAGCTGTAGAAAGTCTCCCTCAGAACAGGCCCACTGCATCGGAAGCTCCATCTTTGCCCCTTTTCTTGGACTGGGTTGGTACTAACAGGAGGATGCATGAGGGTTCGCTTGGTTGCTGCTGGAGCCAGCGTACTCTGTGCACAAGAACTGATTGCGTGTCATTCTTCCAAGCACCATGTTCAGTGGTGTCACATCAGTTGTTGAAATACACAGAAATTGGCCTCAGGATAGAGATCCGGTGTTCCTGTTTGGGGGGCAGCTCTTGACTGTGTAACCAGTACGTCACTGCTGGCCTCCTCCGAGTGCACCCTCATCCCTCCCGCCCAGGAGCCAGGATGACCGTCAGGCTCAGGGAGAAAGCTTCTAAGCCTGGATCTAGAAAGAAAATTCAGCCTGAGCAGGGCCATTTCATAAAGAGAAGCTTAGTTCTTAGCCTTGTCTGCTTTGGAGCAGCATAGTATTTCTGCTGTGCAGAAAGCAGTGAGTGGAGAGCAGCTGGCATCTCCTCGCACTTAGCAGCTGGGAGTAGAGATCTGGGGGAGACCCTCAGTCAGGGCTAGGCAGAGAGAGGTCACAGATGTCCACAAAGGCCCTCCTGAAGAGAGGTCGAAGGTCATTCCTCCAGCCACTGCTGTGATACGAGGTTGCAGACCGGGCACTGTGTAAACATTGGTGAGAACACACGTGGATGCCCAGGTGAATGCTCCCCTTCCCCAGTGTGAGTTCTGTTGGGATCATGAGCAGCTCTGTTTGACTCAGAATTCCCTTTGTTTAAGGATCGAAAAGCTCTTTCTTCATACCTGTATGCTCTTTTTGTTGTTAAAATGTAGCACTGTTAGATCCTGTTTTCTTATTTTTTTAGTACATGTACGCAGTACATATTGTTTACATTCCTTGTGTGGAGTTAGTACATGTACATAACACATCTTCTTTTCCTTCCATTCCCTCCCTCCTCCTTCCCTCCATCTCTTGATTCCCTTCCCACTTGAGAAAGACCTATCTTTCCACTTCCTATTATCTGTCTTTTATTTTGCTCTTTGTTTGTATTTTAGCTTTCTCATATAAGAGAAACTGTGTGATATTTAAGCTTATGTGTCTGCTTTATTTCATTTAACATTATGGTCTCAAGGTACATCCATTTTTCTACAGATGACTCGAGTTTATCTTATGGCAGAGTAGTACTCCATTATGTACAAATACTGCATTTGCTATATGATTTAGCTGTTATGAATTATGGTGCTATAATTATGGGTATACATGTGTCACTGTAATATGATATTTTTAACTCTTTCTGGAAGGTACCTATAAGGGGCATTGTTGGGTCAAGCAGAATTTCTAGTTTTAGTTTTTTTGAGGAGTCTTCATCTCAATTCCCATAGTGGTTGTACTAGTTTGCATCCCCACCAGCAGCTTACAAGGTTTAGTTTTTCCCTGCAGCCTTTTCATTTCTTTATTGCCAGTGATGTACAATGTTTTTTCATTTATTTATTGGCCATTTGTACTTCTTCTGAGAAGTGTCAGTTTCCATTGTTTGCCTATTTTTTGGTTGGGTCTTTTATTGGGGGGGTCTGATTTTTTTTTTTTGAGTTCTTCATATATGCTGGATATTAGTCCTCTGAGGAATAGCTGGCAAAATTCTTTTCCTATTCTGTAGGTTGTCACTTCACTCTGTTCGTTGTTTCTTTTACTGTGAAGTAGCTTTTTCATTTGCACCGATCCCATATGTTGATTCTTGGTACCATTTCCTGTGCAACCAGGCTTCTGTTCAGAAGGTCCTTGCCTATGCCTATGAGTTTAAGGGTTTTACCTATTTTATTTTCCAGCAGGTTGTATCTAAAAGTTCTTTGATCCATTTTGATTTTAGTTTATTTAGTACATGACAAGTTTTCCCGGCACCATTTATTAAAGAGGCCATCTTTCCTCCAGGGTAGGTGTTTGTCCCCTTTGTCGAATAGTTGAACGTGCCTGGGGTTGTTTCACCATGCTCTGTTATGTTCCATTGATACACAGGTCTGTTTTTGTGCTGGTAGCGTGTTGCTTTTATCATTGTAGCTTTGTGATGTAACTTCAAGTCTGGGATTGTGATGCTTCCCACTTTCTCGCCAGGATTGCTTTTGCTATTCTGGGTTTCTTCTGATTCAGTATAAATTTTAGAATTGTTTTCTCCAGTTCCGTGAAGAATGCTGTTGGTATTTGGATTGGGATTGCCTTAAATGAGTATATCAGTTTTGGACATATGGCCATTTTGAGTGTACTGGTTCTACCTGTCCAGGAACAAGGAGTATCTTTGTGTATTCTGATGTCCTCTTCAATTTCCTTTCTCAGAATGCTGTAGTTTTCATTGTAGAGGTCCTTTACTTCCTTGGTTAGGTTAATCCTAAGTATTTAATTTTTCTTGGTGCTTTTGTGAATGGTATTTTCTTCCTAATTTCATTCTCAGTGGATTCATTATGTATGTAGAGAAACACTATTGATTTTTGTATTTCTGAATTTGGCAATTAATGCTAGGAGTCTTTTGGTGGATTTTTTGGGGGGTCTTCTATGTAGAGAATCATACCAGCTGCAAATAATGATAATTTGACTCCTTCCTTTCCTCTACATATCCCTTTTTTTTTACTTGTCTAATTACTCTTGCTAATATTTCGAGTTCTATGTTGAACTGAAGTGCTAATAGTGGGTGTTAGATACGGGGAAAAGAGAGTATGTTTTTCCTGAATTGCTTGATTTCCATCACAGTGAAAACTATCTTACATAACCATTTTGTGAACGTTTTGCAAAATAAGAAACATTGCTACATTACAGTTAACTAATCTACAGACTTTTTAGATTTCACCAATTTGTCTACTTTTGCCGATCAAGGATATTAGATCATATTTTAAAAGTTAGTCTTCGGGCAAAAGTGCAAAAACAATCCCTCCTTCCCGATCCCTGCTAAAAAAATCTTTAAATATGAGTGCCCCCTCTGAATGCTTTTTTCTTTTGATTCATTTGTTAATTCAGGGTCACAGCCGAAGTGAAGCACAATCCAACCAACACCATCATCTGTAAAGCCCACGGGGAATGGAATGGTACCTTGGAGTTCACCTACAGCAACGGGGAAACCAAAGTCATCGACACAACGACACTGCCAGTGTACCCAAAGAAGATCCGGCCTCTGGAGAAGCAGGGGCCCATGGAGTCCAGGTGGGAATTGGCCTGGGTGCCCCCCTCAGCTTTAACCCCCAGCACGGCACTGAGGACAGAGCAGAAGCTTTGAAAGTGCCGCCATTAGGCACGGGCTGGGAATCACTTTCTGGCTTCATTAGCCATTTGAACCCCCACCCCCACCCCCACCCCCGGTCTCCCTTAGGAGTAGAGCCATTTAGCTGTCACTTGGGTTGTTGTGCAGTTTGGGGTGGGCTGTGAAGCTAGTCCATGCAGACTTTTAATGCTCGATCTACAGTTGCTCAGCTCAGCTGATGAGTTGATTGATTGTAGAATTAACTACAGAAAGTTGCGAGTAATTGAAGAACTGTGCAGTGAAGCAGTGAAATGCTTTTTTTGTTTCCTTACCAGATTAGCATTTAAAAAATACAAAACAAAAACAACTCAGTGCTGGCAAGGATGTAGTTCAATTGACTGTGTATCCCCTCTGCTCCCAATAAGGATGTGTGTAATTTACCTACATGGCTCAGTAGCTTTAAACTTGTGAATTTTTATATTCTACTTCTGGGAATCTGTTCACAGGGAAGATTCTTAAATTCATAAAAGATTTTAAACACAAGTTTGTTTTTTTCTTAGAAAATAAAAAATCTAAACAAGGGAATGAAAAATCACTTAACTGCCCAACATTTCAAATACCTACCCTGTGTAATGAATATTATGCAGCTACTTAATGTAACTTTTTAAAAAAAGTGATGTTTGTGCAGGTATACAAGCAGAATCTTCTTGGAGTATGCTGTTTTGATTTTTCAGTCTATGCCACCATCCCGTGGCTGATTTTGTAAATAAAGTTTTATTGGAACACAGCCATCATCATTCACAGCTGTACATGGTTTATGGCTGCCTTCCTGCTACCAAGGACAAAATAGTCATAACTAAGACCATATGACCTGCAAAGCCCAAAATTCTTACCATCTGGCCCTTTGCAGAAAAGGTCTGCCAGCCCCTGCTGCAATCTAAAAGTTATGCTGCTCTTTATAAATATTATGTAGGGTTAAAATGAAATTTCAAATGGTGCTACGAAAGGATTTGCTATTGCTAAAAGAGTCTGCAACCAAATGGAAGAAGCGCTTATTATGCGGAAACAAAACCAGACATACAACATGTACAAATAATACGTTATCACTGAGTTTATTTAAAAACAAAGCTTCAACATCCCTGGAGCCTTAGCTTTGTTGCAGGATTGGTATGCTCTTTCTTGTTCTCCATTTGAGGACAGTGACTGTAACTTCTCTGTGTCCAAATGGAGGCCACAAACTTCCAACTGTCTTTTTTAATCCCAGCATATTGGGCTGTGGTAGCAGGCAAAGGGAAAGCAAGGCGGCCACTAAGGAAAGTAACCCATCCCTGGTCATACCACCTCCGATGAGCATCCCAGATCCAGGAGGCCTGTGGTTCCCACTGTGCCGTGACTTGTCCTGCCTGGCCATTGGGAACAGAGGTCTGAGGATGGCCCCTGTTCTTCCAAGGGAATTAGAGTAGCTATTAACTGCAGCCTGTGATAGCCCATGGGAACTCAGAATTCAGCCCAAGCAGGGATGCAGTCTGGTGCCAGACTAAGAGAGGCGGGGTTTTGCCTCTTGGTTCTGCATATACTTTACAGAACTGGGGAGCTGGACTGTGGAGAGATGGAACCAACCTGCCCTGACCCTGTGGAGGACACAGCCCTGAGAGGGAGGGGCTGGTCTCAGGGCCCCTTGTGCTCAGAGCACTTGCACCCACTGTCCCCATGGGTCCCCTAGGCCTTATCTGCAGGGCCAAAGGAAGGACCGTCAGCTTGGCTGAGTGAACCAGGGCTTAGACCAGCTGTCTCGGCTGCCATGGTGGTCGCCGGCCTCAAGTCCCCAGCTAGTCCCCTGGGAAGGGAACCGTTGCCCTGTTAGAGGTGGAGTGGAAATGTTTCGCTGTCTGCCCACACCTGTTCCTGACAGGTGTACATCAGGATGCCCAGAGCATGGTCCAAGCAGGGGTCTCGCCTTGGCCAGAGCCTTCAGGAGCGCAGAGGTAAAAGGCACAGCTGGTGCCTAGTGACAATAGCCACACCCTGCCTTGCCTCTGCCACTTGCCTGCCCTTCACCATGTTGGCTCTGTCCTCAGTGAGGACTCCCTTGGCTTCCTTTTGCTTTTCTCACTGACCTGCTCCCATCCACTCTCCCATGGTGAGAATGGCTTCTTACCATTCTGCCTTTTCTTTTAGCTCAGTGTTTAAAGCTGTCCCCAGGAAAGTTCTTACCCACTCCCCATCCTCCTCACACTCAAGTGACTTTAAGTTGGGTCATTGTGCTTGTCTGGGAAGAGCCCTTTGTCCGCAGGGCAGGTCTTGCTCTCCCACCCCCTCCTCTGTCCTTGAGGAGGGTCTCTCTGCCCTCAAAACTTGGGCTACTGTTCTGTCTTGGGACTACTTATGGAAGTCTTCACCTTGACAGGATTGCTGCCCTGGCTGCCCTTGTGCACCCCCATTTACTCAGCATGCGGGGTATGACAAGGACTGGGTTTGAGCCAAAACCCATCCCTTCATTGATTGCTTCCAGTACCTCACTTTACTATTTTAAGCAGTCTGTCCTTCTGTCCGTCTTTCCTTCTTTCCCCCCTTCATCCCCCCACCTCCATGGGGGATGGACCTCATGCATGCTAGGCAAGCTACATTCCCAGTCCAATTCTTTTGCGTTATTGTACATATTTATGGCATACAGTGTGATCATTCAATATATATATACAACATGTAATGATTATATCAGGGTAATTAGCCTTTCCATCTTAAATTTTCATTTCTTTGTGTTGGGAACCTTTGGACTTTTCACTTCTAGGTCTTTTAAAAATATATAATAAATTGCAAAATGTACCACCATACCGTGCTGTAGAATATTAGAACATATCCCTCCTTATCTTACTGTATTCTGGTACCCATTATCCAACTCCCTCTGCCCCACCCCCTTCCCAGCCTCTGAGGACCACAGTTCTGCTCTGTCCTTCTCCGAACTCAACTTTTTAAGCTTCCACATACGAGAGAGCATGCATTACCTATCTTTCTGTGCCTGGCAGATTTTGCTAAACATAATATCCTGTTGTTGCAGATGACAGGATTTCATTCTGTGACAGAAAAATATTCCATTGAGTATATAGGCCACATTTTCTTTATCCCCGATATAATCATTACATGTTGTATATATATATTGAATGATCACACTGTATGCCATAAATATGTACAATAACGCAAAAGAATTGGACTGGGAATGTAGCTTGCCTAGCATGCATGAGGTCCATCCCCCATGGAGGTGGGGGGATGAAGGGGGGGAAAGAAGGAAAGACGGACAGAAGGACAGACTGCTTAAAATAGTAAAGTGAGGTACTGGAAGCAATCAATGAAGGGATGGGTTTTGGCTCAAACCCAGTCCTTGTCATACCCCGCATGCTGAGTAAATGGGGGTGCACAAGGGCAGCCAGGGGAGCCAGGTACCGTGTTTAGATGCTGGGCTTTGAGGCACCAGGATGAGCCCCCTTGGAGACAGCTTGCCTGGATGCCCCTTCTCTGCTCTGGCCCCTCCGTCAGTCCTCTAGCCACTGGCCCTGCCTGATTGTTTGCACTCTGCCTTCTCAGGAATCTCTGGCAGGAGGTGACCCGATACTTGCGCCTAGGGGACATCGACGCAGCCACTGAGCAGAAGCGACGCCTGGAGGAGAAGCAGCGGATGGAGGAACGAAAGCGGGAGAGTCTCCACACGCCGTGGAAACCAAAATATTTTATCCAGGAGGTAACTTCCCCACCTTGCTGCTGGCCTCTTCCCCACCTGCTGCTGGGCCTCTTGTCCCACGTGAGGGACAGATGTGTTTTTCTTGCTAACCAAGCAGTTTGGATAAAAGGGGACAGGCAGGACCAGGGAGGTCCTGGGATGGATCGGGGATAGCTTGGCTCTGGTTCCAGCTTTGGACCAGAATTCAGGACAGCTTCTCTGCAGCAACATTTGTGATAATGTCTTGAGGCCTAAAATCACCGTAAGGGCAGCACTGAGCAACTGGCACTTCTCCTCTGTGTCCTGCCATTAGTGAGTCCCATTAGCCTGCTGGGAAGGGGCAGAAATGGGATCGCAGACTGGGATGCTGTTCTGTATAGCACCGTCATGATCCCTGTTTACCATTTGTACCAATTAGCTGTGCAGCACATCGTGGTTGCCTCTGCACCTGGGTGGGCTGGGACCCTCATGCTGGAGATTATCTCTAGGGCTTTGTCTCTCACCAGCCATGTGGGCTGGATATCTGAGGGCAGACCAGTGCGACTCCCTTGCTGGAAGTGCAGCTGGTACCCAGGAAAATGGTGTTGGGAGGCAGAAATGATGTCCATATGAACATCTCCCCATGGGCAAGTGGGCCAGGTGCTGTGTGTGCTCAGTGGAGACTTTTATGCCCTTCAAGTTGCTGGTGAAGTAACTGGGAAGCATATTGGGGACAGTTATAAAAACATAGGCCCTCAGGAGCCCTACAACACAGAGAAACAGGCCAGTGAAGAGGAGAGCAGACACACTAAGAGTGTACTAAGAGGGCAGGTGCCGCTCACCTGCAGGTCATCATGAACTAATTTTTCATGAGGAACCAGAAATCTAGATTTTTAAAAATGAGAAACTGGATATTTGTATGATACCAACTAATTTAAAAAAATTTAAATACCAGGAGCCAATCAAAATGTACCAATGGGGATTTCTTTAGCCCAGGGGCTGCTAATCTTTGCTTTCTGCTACAGGGAGGGCTCCTTCTGCCCAGACCAGTGATGGCAGATCTCTTAAGAGCTTTCAGTGATGACAGCCAGCCAGCTGCAACACACGCGCCATAGGTTCGCCACCCCTGGCCTAGAGACAAGTCTGTGGCGGAGTTGGGCAACAGAGTTCTTTACAGGTGGACTTATGATTAGGGGCAGGAAGCCACCGATGCTCCCGCGAGTAAGAGCCTTTGAGGCTGGACTCTGGTTCAGACAGAAACGCCATGAGGTCTGCCTTTAAGGGTCACTAGTTGGGGACGCCATGAGGCACCTTGTTCAAGTGAGAAATCGTTGAAGGGTTTCATAAGATGGTTCCTATCTTTTTGAAACAGCTAGTTTGCTTTACTTTTGAGGTTGTACATTAAAGGATAACAACACAATTTTTCTCCTTAGGTTTAATAAAAGCCATTAGTTCATTTAACAGAAGGCTTGGGATCATGTAGAGAGTAAAGATCAGCTGGCCGTGGTGGCACACACCTGTAATCCCAGCACCTGGGAGGCTGAGGCAGGAGAACTGCTGGGAGTTCAAACCCAGCCTGAACTACATAGTGAGACCTTGTCTCACTAAAACACCAAAAAACAACAGCAGCGACAAAAAAAAACAAAAAAAAAACAACAAAAAAAACCCCCACAAAAAACAAAGATAAAAATCATTCTAACGTACCACTCATTAGATCCCTTGCTGGTTTAGCACCAGGTTGTATATACCATTTTGATGCCTGGCTTTTTCTGACTTGCTAATTGATGGGTGGTGGTCTTTTGTGTGCTAATCTGTTTGTGACTACTGCCTGAAGAGTCTTACATGGGTGTTCCCCTCCAGGTTGGTGAGCTGTTAAGTCCCTGGTTTGGGCAAATTCCATACACGTGCTCTCTTACCTTTTCTTTCCCGTCCATTCATTCAGTTTCTCTTTTTCTTGTCTCACTATCTCAAAGTGCTTTTTTGCCAAGAAATCTTGATGTAAACCAACAAGACTTGTTTTGGTCACTTCATAGGGTTTCTTCCTAAAATGCTAAGATAGATCATCTGGGCCCTGAAAGCAGCCAGGTAGAGGAGGGATAGTGAGACCACTGGCTCAACTTGGGTAGAGGATGCTGAGAAAAAGGCAGACACACATAGATCAGTGGGAGTCATGGGTGTCCTGTGTATTGCCTTGGTACCTCAGAGGCTGGGGGCTTGTCCTGACTTCCCTCTCGTTTTCCCTGTTGAGAGATCTCCTCTAATGCCCTTTTCCTTCTCTTTCAGGGTGATGGCTGGGTATACTTCAACCCTCTCTGGAAGGCACACTGATGGGGGTGATGGTGCGGAGCTTACCCAGAGAGCCCTGTTTTCGTAGGAATTAAAGTGGTACAGTACCAAGGTTCTGCTAGCATTCACTGAGACTTCTTGGTAGGATTTAAGAAATGGTTTCAGAGAAATTATATACTGTGAAAAATGTACCCCAAACTCTGCTGGAGGATTGAATTTATTCAAGAGCCATTTGAGGCACGTGTGACATTGTATGTGTTCACACATGCACTATGTACGCATCTGTTGAGTATTACTACATGTGTAAATACAGCACTCACCAAGATTTAAGGGGGGTAATTATGAGCTTCTTTTTATCAATGAGGTTTGAAGTTTTCTATTTTTCACTTTGCCAGAAAGTTTTGCACTTAAAAGACGTTTTCACTTAGTCAATTCCTGTCAAGATGAGGGTTGAATTGGCATGGCCCAGTTGACATCCCTGTAGCAGCAAGTGGCTCACTGCTGGTAGAAGTGTGAGTGGCAATAATCTCGTAATAATTATTGTGATTTTCACCTCCCTCTCCACCTGAGTGTTTTGTTTGTCCGCACCCAAGAAAGAGATGGGGTTTCTTCTGCTGAAGCACAAGGGTGGGTAGGAAGCTGATGGAGATCAATGGCAGAGCCTTCCAAGATGGCACCCCTCCAGGAGAACCTAGAGCCAGGCTCCCTGGGCATTTTCTTCCCATCTTTCTGACGGTTTCTCATACACAAAGCACCAGTCATACATTTTTCAGAAGCTGCTTCCCTTACAGAAAACAAATCATATGATGATTTCACCACTTTTATGATGAAAAAAAGGGCTTTAGAAGTTAAATACATGCACACATATAAAACCTGCACAACCACCACCTCAATCTTGTATTTAGTTTGGGGAAAGGGAAAGAATTTCCTACGGATTTTTGTTGTTAAGTGCACCTCCCTGGTTTGACCCAAGCTCTGTGAGAAAGCCACTGTGATTAAAACATACATCACGCCTGCATAAGTGTTCTATGGTTTCAGTTGAATTTCAGTCCTCAGCCTTTACAAATGAGGTCAAAGACATGACCAAAACAAAAAGCAAGGGAAAATGATTTGGTTTTTGCTGAATGCTTAATTTATTTTTTACTGTGCCACTCCGATATTTATAAAATCCAGTAGCATGAATGCTTCTCTGTAGTAATACTAATTTTGTGCCTTTTGTCTGCTTTCTTAAGACCAATTGTTCACACTTTGTAGATATTAGACAAATATATTTCGATTAAATATACCTATGTGTGTGTGTTTTATTCAAAAGTTCTAATATACTGATGGCTGTGAGCTTAAATTTTCTTGGATACTTGTCATTATTGATGGGAATATTCTATGTATATTCAAATGTGATCAAAGCACATTTAAAAATCTACCAGGTAAATATTACTTATAGGTAGTTTTTGATAAGTTCATAAGACTCATTTAGTGTTCCATGAATAGCATTTCCTACCAGAGGTTCTAAAGTAAGCCTGTTCAGGACCATAGTTTTAAAACATCTGGGTTAAATCAGGCCTGGTGCCACACACCTATAATCCCAGCACTCTGGGAGACTGAAGCAGGAGAATCAAAAGTCAGCACAATCTGGGCAATTTAAGTGATTTAGCAAGGCCTTGCCTTAAAAAGGGTTGGGGATATAGATCAACAAGTGCAAAGGCCCTGAGTTCAATCTCCAGTAAAAAACAACAAAAAAACATCTGGGTGAATAAAGTTTGGAATCATTTCTAAGGAGAGTGGAGCAGACACTATCGTGTGGGTGGGGAATCGGATCTTCAGTGAGGTGAATGAAAAGTAGGACATTGTGGTGTTCTAATCTTACTACGAAACATGAACCATCTGGGAAGCGAAACATGGAAAAGGGGCACTTTTCTGTTCAGGTGTGGTAGGGTTAATTTTGTTTTTTGAAATTGTGAAGTATCACATGCCAGGAGATTTACATTAAATATATGTAAAACTCTGAGAATAACTGAACACCCATAAACCATTGCTTACGTATGAAACCCGAGGGTGCAGCACCCTCACCGATCATTCCCCTACAGTGTTGCCTCACCCTCCCTGCCTTCTCACCATAACTGTCCCCTTTTCTTTTGGTTGCACGTATTGTGATTTCTAAGCATGCTTGGCTTTATGTACTTTTTGTACGTTGTACAAATGGTCATACCATTTCATACTGTAGTTTGCTTATTTAAGCCAACACTGTTTCCAGGTCAGTCTGTGTTGTTATGAATTGTTCTTTTAACTTATTCTCTTTTGCTGAGTTCTCATTATGTTTTCTTAATTTTTTTATTGTGGTAAAATACATAACAATTCACTATTTTAACTATATTTTTAGTAGCATTATATTGGTATTACTGTACAGCCATCATCACTAATGACCTCTAGAACTTTTATATCTTCCCCCAAACTCTCTACACTTATTAAAGAGTAACTCTCCGTTCCTATCCTCCCTCTATCCCTGTTGACCACGATTCTGCTTTCTATCACTATGAATTTGACTCCAGATACCTCATATATGTGTAATTAATTATACTCGTGCTTCTGGCTTACTTAGCATGGTGTGTGCAAGGTTCATCCATGTTGTAGCATGTGTCAGAATCTAAGGCCAAATAACAACCATCATAGTTTGTTCATTTACTTATTGTGGGGTTAAATATCTGTTCAAATCTCTGCTTTTAGTTCTTTCAGGCATATATCCAGAAGTAGAGTCACCAGAGTGTATGAAAACTCCATGAGTTCTGAAGAGCCACCGCACCATTTCTCAAGCAGACAGCTGCACTGTTTTGCAGTCATGCCCTGCTCCCCATACAAGGCACAAGGATCCAGTTTTTCCACATCCTAATGCTTGTTATTTTAAAAAATAACCATCCTAATGGCTATGAAGTAGTGTCTCATTTTGGTTTTGATTTGCATTTTCCTGATGATTAGTCCTTTGCTCGTTGTTCAATCAGATTTTTGTTAAATCTTAGTTCTTATATATTCTGGATATTAGTCCTTTATCAGGTTGGTTAAATATTTTCTTCTAGTCCACGGGTTGCGTTTGGGCTGTCGACAGTGTCCTTTGAGGCACCAAAGGTTTTTTGTTTCGGCACTAAGGGCAAATGCTCTACCACCGAGCTATACCCCAGTCCTTTTGAAATTCTTAAAATTTTGAGACACAGTATTGCTAAATTGTCCAAGTTGGCCTCAAACTTGTGATTCACCTCTCTCGGCCTCCTAAGTAGCATGTATCACGGTGCCTGGCAAAAAGTGTTTAATTTTGTATGTACAAGAAGTCATTACCAACTCCAATGTCATGAAGTGTTTGCCCTGTTTTCTTCTAAGTTTCAGTCTTGCATTGAGGTCTTTGGTCCATTTTCAGTTACTTTTTATAGTGTCCAATGTCATTCTTTTGCATGTAGATAATCCAGTTTTCCCCACAGCATTTATCAAAGTGGCTGTCTCATTAAATATGTTTGTAGTACATACTTACATTTATCTTAGGGAGCAGGTACATGTACTTAATGTATCTTGATTTTTATTTCCTTTCCCTTTTCTCCCTCCCAACCTCCCTCTTTCCCCTTCCCATTTACAAATTATTTATCTGTTTCCTATTTTGTCTTTAAAAATTATGCATACTTTGGGTTTCTCATATAAGAGAATTCATGTGATATTTAAGCTTGTGTCTCATGTATTTCACTTATGGTCTCAAGGTGTATCCATTTTACTGTAAATGATTCACATTTATCCTTTATAGCTGAGTAGTACTCCATTATGTGTAAATACATTTTCTTCATTCATTCATCTGTTGATGGCCCTTTCCAAGCTTTAGCTATTATGAATTGCTATTAACATGGGTATGCATGTATCATTGTAATATAACGTCTTTAGCTCTTTTGGGAAGATACCTAGAAGAGGAATAGCTGGATTGAATGGAAATTGTAGTTTTTTGAGGAATTGCCGTAATTTCTGTAGCAGTTGTACTAGTTTATTTACATTCCCACCAACAATGTAAAAGGGTGCCATTTCCCCTATAGCATTGCCAGCATTTTTTTTTTTTTATGATGGCCATTCTTTCTGGAATGAGGTGGAATCTCAATGTTTTCATTTCTCTAATGGCTGGAGATGTTGAGCATTTTTTCATGAATTTATTGACCATTTGTACTTCTGAGAAAACCTTTTCATTTCAGTTGCCCATTTTTTGTTTGGGGTCTGGCTGTCTTTTCCCTACTGAATCTTGACATCTTTATTGAAAATCATTGGGATTTCTGCGTTCACTCTTCCATGGACTCTTTATGCCAGTATCACACTGATTACTATAGCTTTCTAATAAATTGTGAAATTAGAAGTATGAATTTTTAACATTTTTCTTCAAGATTGGTTTGACTATTCAGAGTCCCCTTGAGATCCCGTATGAATTTTAGGATGGGAATTCTGAAAAAAAAAAAAAAAAAGTCACTGGGATTCGGATAGGAATTGGAGTGACCCTGTTCTGGGGGTAGTATTTTGACCTGAACAATATTAAGTCTTCCAATCAAGATGTCTTTCCATTTATACCTGCCTTAATTTTTTTTAGCAGTACATTGTAGTTTCCATCTACCTCCTTGGTTAAGCTTATTTCTTAGCATTTTACTCTTTTTGATACTAAGTGGAATTATCTGTTTCCTTTATGGGTTACTCCTTGTTGGTCTACAGAACCACCACTGGTTTGTATTGATTTTGTACCCTAAAACTTCACAGGATTCATTTAATAATTGTGTGTGTGCATGTGCACGTGAACTTAGGCTTTTCTAGATGGGTCATGTTATCTGCCAGAATTTTACTATTTCCTTTCTAGTTTGAATACCTTTTATTTCTTGTTCTTGCTTAACTGATCGATTCAAACTTCCAGTACTGTAAAATAGAAGCAGCAAAAGCAAGTATCCTTGTTTTTTGTTCCTAAACTTAGTGGAAAAACTTTAACTGAAGGTTTTCCCCCCCTTTATTTGGTTAATATGTGGTATGTTATATTTATTTTCATATATTGGACCCTTTACATTGCAGTAATAAATTATACTTAATTATACACCATTGTGTATAATCGTCTTAATATTGCTGTTGAATATACTTTGCTAGTATTTTGTTAAGGTTATTTGCATTAGTAGTTGTCTTCCAGCTTTGGTATTGGCATTACAGGATGAATTAGGAATTTAATAAGGGTGGGGGAAAGATTGCTGTTGATTCTTTAAATATTTGGTAGTATTCACCATTGAAAAAATTTGGTTCTGGGCTGGGGATTTAGCTCAGTGCTTAGAGTGTTTGCCTTGCAAGCATGAGGCCCTGAGTTCGATTCCCAGTACCAAAAAAAAAAAAAAAAGACTTAAGAATTTGGTTCTGTTTGAGTTTTTGTGGGGGCAGTTTTAAGTTATTGATCCATTTTCCTTACTACTATAGATCTGTTCAGATTTTATGTTTCGGTCTTAGTAGGTTGCTTCCAGGAATTTGTTCCTTTCATGCAGATTATCCAATTTGTTGGCATACAGTTGTACATAATATTCTTATTTGTTGGGAGATAGCTCACTTTATCAGGCCAGTCCCAAACACGTTACTTTTTAAATCCTGTTTACTTCAGAATTGGTAGTAATGTTCCCACTTTCACTTGAGATTAGTTCTTACCATAGCTAAAGATTCATCAAATTCTGTTGTTGTTTTCAAAAGATGCACTTTTTTTGCAGCTGGGGGGGCAGTAGTGGGGATTGAATCCAGGGCCTTAACACTGGGCCCTGTTGCTTTCACTTTTCCTTTGACAGCTTGTGGAGTATAAATCCCTTTCAGTTTATCCTACTTGGAGTTGACTTAAATTCTTGAACTTGTAGATTCATGTCTTTCTTTAAATTTAGTAATTTTCTGTCATTTCCAGGACTATCTTGATGCACATCTTGGTCTGCCTGTCCCTAAAGTCCTTTAGGTTTTGTTCACATTTCTCTATCCTTTTTGCTTCTCAGACTACATTTCTTTTTTTTTTTTTTTTTTTTTTGGTGCTGGGGATCGAACTCGGGGCCTTGTGTTTGTGAGGCAAGCACTCTCATCACCGAGCTAAATCCCCAGCCCCTACATTTCAAATGACTGTGATTATTTCTTCCTGTTTTGAGTCAAACTGTTTAAGTGCCTCAAATCAATTTTTCAGCTTTCAAATTTGTATTTTAAAATTCCATCTAATTCACTTTACTTCTTAGAGCATATTTTTAAAAAAGTTGTGTTAAAGTCTGTCAAGTGCATCTGATGTTTGGGTTAAGGGATATTTCCTTCCTTTGGATGGACCAGGTTTTTCTGTTTCTTCATATGCTTCTTTGGTTCAAGAGTGGACATTTGAAAAAAGCCTTTGCACCCTGGCTCCATGCCAGGGAAGATCTTCACTAATTAGGGTATATGCAAATCTGCGAAATCAGCCCAGGATGAAGGCTTAAAGTCTTCTCAGGACTTTGTTTGGCTTGCTGGAGGCTCCGTGTGTGCTGTTTGTGATTCCCCTTAGACAAATTGCTTTTTTATTTTTTTATTTATTTTTTTTGGTGGTGCCGGGAATTGAACTCAGGGCCTTGTGCTTGCAAGGCATGCACTCTAATCACTGAGCTAAATCCCCAGCCCCTGACAAATTGCTTTTTAAATGTAATTTCCCAAAAAGTCTCCCTCCTGGTTGTTCTCAAGGCCCTCGATACTCTGTTGTAACCTTCTACATGTAATTTCATGAGCCACACTTGTAGTTTTTGTAAACACTACTTGCCTCTCTGCACAGCTTTTCCCAGCGTGACCTTTGAGATGTTACTTTTCCTTGTCTAAACCTGAAGTTAGGCGAAGTGGGACTGAGCTCCCTGGGTATCCCCTAGAAAGGTAATAATGTTGGCCCACTTTATTGGAGGAGATGGGAAGAGTGAATCAAGACAGTTTACCTTTTTGAATATGATGTTTCTTTGGACATTTGCTGGTTCTTACAGAACACTGGCTATTTTCTGGAGCCCACACAGGTGGTTTTGTTTCTTAAAGCCAGTCTTTCTAGTTGTTTCTAGCCAGTCTCTGTTGTTTCCAGTGGAATTTGGGCCTGGAGCTGTCTGGTCTGCCATCTTTTCATTTCCCTTTTCTCTTTAAACAATAGACCAAGCTCAGTGCAAAAATGTATAGCATAACAAATTTTTTGAAGCAGACACAAATAACTACCACTTAAGAAATGGCCCCATTCATTCTTGTGCTCCCTTTCCACGCTGACCTTTATTTTATTCCTCTTCCAACCTTGTGGGTAAGCATGTTCTTCCTTTGCTTTATAGCTTGAATACTGTGTAACCTTAAACAGAATATACTAGTTTTGCCTACTTTTGACTGCATATTAATGGAAACTTACGCTGTCATTGATGGTGAACCTTTTAGAGCTTTCAATGATACAAACAGCTCACTATGGCATGTGTGCCATACGTTTGCCACCGCTGTTATATATCATCTGGGTCTGCTCATTTTAAGATTATCAATGTTTTTCCTTATAAAGGGAAAAATCCCCCCCTTAATATACTGTTTTCATTACACACACTAACCAATTATCTTGTTTTTGAAAAATTTATAAGTCCCAGGCTGTATTTACCCTCAGTTGTACTACTGGCAGTTTTTCACAGTAGCCTTAACTCTAAATTCCAATGAGCAATGTATCACTTAATTTTTGCCCATTTTGTCCAATACTTATTTATGCAATGTTCCTTTTTATATCTGGATCTGAGTTTTTCTTGGATAATGGATACAGGTTTTTTTTGGTACCTGTTTGCAGTACATGTTTATATTCCTTGTGGGAAGTTTGTACATGTATATAACACATCTGAATTCCTTTTTCCATTCCATCTCTTGATCTCCTTTGGGCACGTTTGCAGCACATGATTACATTCCTTACATAGAGATGGTACATGTACATAACACATAGTCTTTATCTCCTTCTTTCCCTCCCTCCCCCCTCCATCTCTGTCTCCTTCCCATTAAGATTTGTCTCCCTACTTCCTATTGTCTTTATACTTTGGGTTTCCCATGTAAGAGAAACTATGCAATAGTTAAGATTGTGTGTCTGATTTGTTCCACCTAACATGAACAAACATGACTGTGCACCTAACATGATTGAACTGTGCTGCTATAAACATGGGGATGTATCACTCTTTCTCTTCCAGAAAGATACCTAGAAGGGGAACAGCTGGGTCAAATGGAATTTTTAGCATTAGTTTGAGGAACCTCCATAGTGGTTAACACCAGTTTACACTCCCACTGATATATGATAAATTTCTTGATGATGGCCACTGTTTCTGGAGTTAGAAGCTGAGTGTTGTTTTGGTTTTCATCTGATAGCAATGTTGAATATTTTTTCATGTATTTAATTGGCCATTTATTACTAGTCTAGATACTAGTCCTCTTAGGAATAGCTGGCAAAATTTTTTCCCATTCTGTAGGTTGCCTCTTTACTCGGTTGTTTACAGTGCTGAAGTTTTTAAATTTGATATGATACCACTTGTTGGTTCTTGGTACTATTTCTTGTGCTACTGGAGTTCTTTTCATAAAGTCCTTGCATATATCCATGTCTTCCAGAATTTTATATTCTAGCCTCATATGTGTGTTCATTGGTTACAAGTTAGATAATACATTGTTGTTTTCTTTGACATTTACTACATGCCTGTGGCCTTAGGTAATTATTAGAAGGCCACTGAACTAAGGTGTAGAATTTGCATTACCTAACTTCACTGTAAAGCTACAATCAAGATGACGTATTTAGGGACATATAAATTGATCCTTAAACTGTCTAAATATACTAATTAGAAACTAATATTTTGTAAGATTTATCAAAAATAGCATTCCGTATAATAAGTCCTTTAACAACTGTAAAACTCCTAAGATGCATATAAATTCAAAGATATGCCTTGCTTATGAATGTCTATTTTAAATGTGCTAATTCTCTCCAAATTATGCACAGACTCAATGAAAAGCTCAGTGAGGGGTTTTTCTTTTTTTTTTTTGGTTTTTTTTTTTTTTCCTGGTGGAACATAACCTGATTCTAAAATTTACATAAAAAAGCAAAAGTCCCATGAATAGCCGAGTTTATTTTACTTTAAGAGAAGTTTAAAGATGGAGAACTCTGCCTTCTTAGTTATCTTAAAGCTATGTATTACGTCAACACACAAAGATAATCACTATAGAATAAAACAAGTTCTGTGAAATTTGATTTACAACAAAATGGGTACATTCAGAGGTGTAGGAAAAGGATTTCTCCCCCCAATAAATGGTGATAGGTTACCACTGTGTGGCCTGTTATCCCAGCTAAACAGGAGGCCAAGGCAGGCAGATCCCAAGTTCCAGACCATCCTGGGCAACTTGGAACCTGTCTCAAAAAAAGGGGGGGGGGCATGTAGTTTAGTGAATGAGTGCTTGTCTAACATGTGCGAAGGCCTGGGTTCAATTTCCGGTCTCCATGTCACACACAAACATGCACAAGGACAATTAGGCATACATATGCGAAGAACAACAACTCAAAAGCAATTCATGCTGTACCCAAACACATTTGAGGTGGAGGAGGACTATAAAAAGCTGTGTATGAAAGGTAAACTTTCCTGGAAAACACAGGAGGCTATCTTCATGGTTTCTGGTTAGGAAAAGACTTTTTAAAACAAGGCATAGAAAGCCATATACATACAAAAGACTGAGAGTACAATAACATTAATTCCTAGCAATTTAAAACACAATACTGATGGCATCAATATATAAGGTATATAAAGAACTTCTAATAAAAGAAACAATAAATATGCACCAGAACCAATACCTTATAAAAAGGGATTTTAGTGGCTAACCTCACTAATAAGCTGGAAAAGGCAAAATTAACTAGAATGACAAACACTAGGATGTGGAAGCAACAAAAACTTTTAGGCCCTATCAAAAGTACCATTTTTAGATAAATAACTACAAAAATGCAGGCATAGGTAAAAGAATATTCTATAGCATTACTGTATTTGTAATATCCTCAAACTGCAATCTATATAATGGATGTGTGAAGGATAGAGAGAAGGGAATGCTATATGGCAATGAAAACGAATAAACATAATTGCTTACAACAACCTGGATAAATCTCACAAATACTGATCAAAAGAATCTAAATATGAAAAATATATACCTTATTATTCCATTCACATAGTTCAGAGAATAGGTACACTTAAACATGCTGAAAAATACTTAGGTGGTAAAAGCACAAACCAAAGTACTACCATAAAAGCTAGGAGTGATGAGTTCCTGGATAGGTAAGGGAAAACAGGACAGTGACTGGGAGGGGTTGAGGACACTTGTGCAATATTTGCACAGTTCTGCTGCATCATGGTTACAAAGTTGCTTACTTTGGTAATTCACTAAGGTCTACACTACTGTGCCTCTTATATTTCATAATAAAAATTAGACTTCTGTTTTCAAAATTTCTTACAACTGCAGACCACCACTGAGCTCTATTTTTACCTATTTCTCAACCTACCTCAGTTGAAGATTATGCACAAGGCAGATGTCTGACAAAGCACACATTAAACCACAGATGCACAACAATGTAAATGTACTTAACCCTACACCCTTTAAAATAGTTAAATTGGCAAATTTTGTTATATGGATTTTAGATAATTGGGCAGGGGGGGGTAGTGCTGGGGATTGCGCCCAGATTGCACATGCTAGGTAAACATTCTACCACTGAGCTACAACCCTGTAAACCTTTTTCCTTTTTAGGCAGTAGCTCTAAATTTTATGATCTTAAGGCCTCTTGGCTATGGAAACAATAGTACTCTACAGAATACTTTTATACTATCGAAGTCTTTTGGCCTCATAGTCATGTCTTAGGGACTCAAATGAATTGAACAAGGGGATGTTTGTTTGAAGCAAGGGGGAGGGAATATTTTGAAGGAGATTAACAGCAATGTGTCATGTCATAATTTAAAAAAATTTAAACTTTACCATATTTTATGATCATCCCTTGTGAGTCTAAAAACTGAATTTTGTCTTTGGACATGCTGCCTCAATGCTGTATTTACATCACTTCTTAGCCTTTTGGCTAAGATCAAAGTGCAATGCGGTATAAAAAGACCACAGCCTAAAAGTTACTTTGCAGTCCTAACTTTCAAAGGTCATAATCTTTAAATTTTAATGTAATATAGTGTTAACGATCATACACAAAATAAATTTAGATATCTAAAGAATATTCTAAGTCAATTACGGAAAAACGTTTGCGAGTATAATCTGTTCTAGAAATATGCTTGTAATCCAAAGCACTTGAGGAATTCTTATGGGGAAAGTGAATTTCCCCATAAGAAATAATGGAAACTCAGACGATTCGTTCCACAGTCTGAGAAATTAATATAAATATAAAAATGATCACAACACTGTAATAAAGAAAATACAAAATGTAAAGAAAAATAATTTGCACTTACCTTTGAAAACTTTCGTGGCTGGTATGAGGGAGACAGACAGACAGCTTATTGTGTAGAACAACTTTCACTAATGGAATCACCACTATCGGCTCAATGGAATCTTTTTCTTTTCGTGCAATTTTTAACAAGGAACCTATTTGATGACACTTGCTTCTACCTCCTTTTGAGGATTTTGTGGAAATGTCACACTGCACACAATCCTCAGTGTGCAATATGATATGTGATGTTGGGCATCATGTACTACTTGTATTGCAAGACCTTGCTTGTTTCTCCAGTTAAAATTTATTAGAAATGTTTGCTCATCTTGCAGAACATGTGCAGAATAAGTTACTTGCAAGGTTTTACTGCAGCCCGTGCATTCCTATGTAGTCAGGCTACTATATTTTCACTTTCTACTATGTAAACCCACTTGTTTTGCTGAAAAAGATATACTGAGCCAAAACGGTTTCCTAAAATCAAGAAGGTGAGGGGGTCCTTCCTGTGCATAATTAAGAAAATTCTACAGTGAACACTCACTGACTATATAACGGAAGTTTATGGAGCAGGGATTTGCTGGATTCCTATCCTACTCATTTAAACAGGAAATTTCTCTTTGGCTAGGTTTCTTTTCTCTTCCCTACCTCACAAGAAAAAACAAAGTGACATTTTCATTCTGGGGTAAAAACACAAAATTTTAAAAAGTTTAATTTTTTCACACATATTCTTTAAAATCTTTGTGAAAGTGAAGTAGAAAGGAGGTATGTGATCAGTACTAACTCCTTTTGAAAACAAAGATTTGTAAAAGACAACGCTTAACACAAAATTTGAATTAACTTTATTTCCCCTATAGTCAACAGCTTCTCTGCATTGAATTTTAAAGCAACAAAGTAAAATAAAATCCCCAAATGACAAGGTATCAGAAATCCAGATTTAGTTACACTTTGTGAAAAATGTTTAGCCATTTTATTGGTCTGTAAAAGAACCATCATTTGGGTCAAAAATGAATTCTATAAATCAAAGAATATTCTACATCTTGAAAAAAAAATCAGCAGTAACAATCTCACTGAACATTGTAAATTACATTTTTCTTCATAAAAGGTACATACTATTCCGTACTTTTCCACCAAAAGCAGTGGTGTGTTATTAAAAAAAAAAGTTATATCCTGTGGCAGGAAAAACCTTCTCTTTCACTTTAGTACTAAACAGCTGGAGTAAATTTTCAAGTCTGTATAAAGTTGCCTATAAGCTGGAAAGTGAAAATGTTCAATCTCCATTTATATTTTAGTGCATTTTTTGACAACTGTCATATTTTTAATAAAAGAAAATGCATATAAGCACTAAAGAGTGTTCCATCAAATGCTTAAGATATTAGAATGTGGAGCAGAGAACAAAAATCATTGTGATGAACGAACTTGTTATAAAATGAGAAAAATCCAGGCAAAGTTTACAAATCCTTTGTCATTCCGAAGAGTCACAGAAAATGAACTTTGGATATCTAAATACTTTAAGGGGTTTTTCCTTAACTTTTGCATGTAAACATAGTCCCAACCTCAGTACTAAGATACCAAACCCCATTATGTTAAGCAACATTCTGTGCAATTGCCATGATTTCCAAAGGATAGAAATTTAGCCCTTGAATGAACAATGTATGAAATGTGCTCTGTAAGTACCTGTGAAAACAACTGCTAATAGCAGTAATGTATCAACATAAAAAATCTATTTAATCAATTAGCTACTCAAGAGGTCCATCTTTGAAACAGCAGCTTCTTACACCAAACATTAATAAGAGACAGAAAATGTACATTTGATGAAACATTCTTTGCATTGGAGAAACATGAAAATAAATATAGTTCAAGGATGTATAATTTCATTTTTAATACCTTTCCTCAGACTTACACTAGTTTACTGGTTCAAAAAGCTCTCATCAGTTTTTGTCATTTGTATTTTACATATTGCTATTTGGGTAATTCAAATAAAATGCAGGTCTTGTAAGAGAATAAAAACATTGACAAGTATGCATGTGGCAGAGACCAAATTAGAAGGTTCTTTGGTGCAATTAGTCCAAATTCTCAGATTTGAAGGATAATATGTACCAATAAAAAAAATCTGCTGCTAGACATGTGCAGCAGTGCTCTGTCTTGCTTCACATTACAAACTGAAAACAGTTCTTCTCAATAAACCAATTTTATTTTTTAAAATCGGACATTGCCGGAATATTGTGTACATTAACCTGGACCAGTGATAGTTCTGTCTGTACCTTCTGTTGCTGTGAAACATGACATGAGCTAAAGGCAAAGACCGGTTCTCACAAGGACAACTGCTTCAAGTCAGGAACCAGAACAGTGTTTAAACAGTCTTCTTAGATATTTTCTTGCCTTTCTTAAAAACTAGCTTATTTTTAATGTAGCCACGCTTCCTTTTGGTAGTCTAAAAAGAAAATGGAATACATGGTATTAGTGCAGGTTTCTAGCAGATTAAAATATCTATTCATACATGAAGTTAGCCCTTCCTATGATTGGACTCCTTGAACAGTCAAGTGTACACTACTGTTTTATGCTGAACATACTGAGAAACTCAAGATAAACAGGAGTAGGTCCCTAGATGAAAGGATTATCACGACATTCCTCAATGCATCCCTAACCATCAAACAAATGAATCTCCACATGCCCTCTGAGCCACTAAATGCTTAGCTGTACAAATTACTCAAGCTTCCAGGCATGATCGACTGCAACAGTAGAAGAAATCAGAAAATGGTAATAGTAGTTTAGCCTTGAAAAAATTTGGTTTAGCCTCGAAAAAATTTATTGTGTGTCAGAAATACAAGTTAACTTAGTAACTTTTGAAGCCTCAGTTTTCTTATCTGCAAAAAGAGGGTCACTTCATCTATCTACAAAAGTGAAAGACAAATTAGTTGGCACATTTTCTAATTATCTTTTATGAAGGAAAATAAGCATTTAAAGTATTCCTTGAGTTTCATAGCTCTTGTAATAAAACCTTTTTTAAAAAAAATTTAACAACTGAAAAATCTCACTAAAACCTTCAACAAATTTTTTTTGGTGTAAGAATCAAATTTCTAAGCCAGGTCTGGTGGTGCATGCCTATAGTCCCAGCACTCTGGGAGGCGAAGGCAGGAGGACCACAAGTTGAAGCCCACCCTGCAACTTAGTGACTTAGCAAGACCCTGTTTCAAACAGGGGTAGGAGGAGGGGTAATAAATAGCTCTGTGTAAAGGCCCTGAGTTCAACCCCCATTAAAAAATACATAATCAAATTTTTGCAAATGTGTTGGGAGAAATTACTCCCAGAATGTTTGCTATATTAGAACCCTACAGGTTAAATCACACAGGCACATGTCTGAAAATTTGACTAAAGCCAACTATTTTGTAAAATATAATTTAATGTACCATCAAAGCAATGAGTTAATGAGGCTGAGGACTCAAGAGACCTGGCCAGTCAATTCAATTTTTACATTTAAGCACAACTCTTAGAGGACATTTTAGAATCTTAAGGTAAATATAACATTGTGTTCCTTCTATTCCTAGTATTCACTTCAAAATAATTTATTCTAACAGGTACAACACAAACTAAAAGGCAATCTCAAGGTTACAAAAGTTAGCTACCATTAATTTGTTAAGTATGTAATGTCACTGTATTATCAACTTATTAAGGTGAATGTAAAAAGCTTTGAATAGTGTAATTTTAAAAAAATAAGGATAAGGAGCTGATTCCTTTGTTACCATTATCTATAGATATCTAACATGAAGCCTGTTCTATAAGATCTTATAAAGTGTCTCACAACCATGCACATACACAACCGAACCCTCGGGGAGTTCTTCCCCTAGTGGTAGTGAGCCATGCCACAAGCTCTTTTCTGCAGCACTACACTACCATTTCCAGCCCCTCAACACCCTCTTCTCCCCCAAAGTCAAAACTAGGTCAGGGAGAGAAAAGCAAACAAAAATCATTCCTCTACAACACTGGTGGCAAACCTATGGCACACTATGTTGCCCCAGCATCCAAGCATCAGATAACCATTGTTTTTTTCTAAACAAAAATCTCAGTATTCAGATTTAATTGCAGCATTGGCACTTTGCAATAAATAAGTGGGTTTTGGGTTGCAGTTTGGGCACTTGGTCTATAAAAGGTCCGCCCATCACTGTTCTACACTGTCAGTATAAAACAGAACATAAAGCCACGGAACACAAATTCAAAATGCATGTTACTGGCTTACTAGAGTATGTGTTTTGAATACATAAGATACATTAATTTTTATTCATTCACACTTGCTTATTTTTGGGGAAATGATGGCTAGAAAGACAAAAGGGGCTTGATTAAGAAAATGTACTGCCTTTGGAATCTCTGTCATCAGATACAGAAGTTCAATTGCCCTCTTTAAAAAAAAAAAAAAACTAGGAGAGCTTTTAGATTAGCAGCATTTGCTTTGACTTCTATATTGGTATGACTCATCAGTTTCTCCTACCTAACGCCTGTAAGAAATCGAATCATTTGATTTCTTTGTCATGTGAGCTAAAGACTGGTTAGTGAATCTGATATGACTAATCTGCATGTCAGCTCTATATGACAACTTTAAATATGTAAGTCTAGATGTGGTAATCTACATCTGGCAAAGATAGCAGTCACATAAAAAGTTTACATTTAAATATCACAAGCTAATATTTAGAACTTTTATTGTATATATTTAATTTGTATTCTGAATATATTTTGTGTCTATTTTAAGTCACAAAGGGGTAAGATAGTTGCTTTAGTGGTTTAAAGCTATGGAATCCAAGTACCTTTTCAAATATTAAGATTGATAATCAGTCTAATAACCAGTATTACAAGAATAGTACCTTATAATACAACCTTAATATTTTACTTGACTGCTCATTATTTCCCATCTTCCATAGCTGGACAACCTACACAAAGACTTGTTTTAGGTTATCTTTTATAGCAAAGATCAGAGATCTATTTGGCTCAAATGGGCTGGGGATTCAGCTCAGTAGTTAGAGTGCCTGCCTAGCAAGCACGAGGCCCTGAGTTTGATCCCCAGCAACAAAAACAAAACAAGAACAACAAAAAAGAATTACTATTTGGCTCAAATAAGCAGTAATGAACCCAATAAAATACTTCATTTTATTAAACATTTATTAGAAAGAAAAGGACTGCAATAGGCTCATAGCTTCTGCCTATAAGCTTTACCATAATAATTACATTGACAATAATTATCTTAAGACAGATAGTTTCTTCCTTTTTGCTTCAGAACTCACTGCAGTAAAGCCTATTATTATTCAACAAACAATACAGTAACATCATACTATGAATGGAACATGAAGATTCAAGATATATTTGCTTTGACCAAAAGACGAGGAACTAATTACAACTCCATTAAGCATTCGGCATTTTTACTTTCACACAGGTTTGGAAAATGATGGTCACAGATACATTTACAAATGAATCTTACTAATATGAGTGGCACAAACTGAAGCCAGAATGCCCTTAGAAAAAGCTTGGTTGTCAGATAACCACACCACGCTATCTCCAAAAAGCTGCTGCTAGGGACAGCCAAAGTGCTCAGCTTGAAAAGAATTTTCCTAGTAGCCTAGCCAGACATTCTCTTTATATATATCAGTCTTTGTAAATCTGGAAAATGAAAATTTATTAGCAATTTCCAGTAATTCTTTCTTATACAAACCAACCAACCAACCTTGAGTTACCCTCGTGTAGAAATGACCTCACTTGGCACTCACCTTCTTTGACAAATACTTCTGTTTTGGGAAAATGTTGGTGACTCGTGGTTTGTGATCTAGTGTCTCCCTGTTATCAGGTGCTTTCACTTTATATATTCTGACAAGCCAGTGTTCTGATGTAAAGGCTTCCTCCAAATGCTTGAATTTAATGTCCTTATTTCCAATTTCAGCATTACGTGTTCGGTCAAAACCTGGGGGAGTTCGAAAATCCAGCTGCAAAAGTAGTATCAGTATTAGACATTAACCACATCGGAAAACATTCAATGTCAGAAGGCAGTAAATGCTTCATTAGAGTAAAATTCCCTCCCTTTAAAATTAAGAGAACAGAACCAAGTAATGTAATCTTATCAGTCCTCATATGTTGCTAACTGGACAGGAAGAAATTAGGAAAAGAAAATAAATGCATCTGAGTAACAATTTCACAGACTCCTTATGAGTGGATAGGCAGTTTATGGGCATTAAAAACCCATAAAATCAAAGTGAAATTCATCAAAATCTTTCTATAGGTATACAGAGACAACACAGAGAAGGTGCTTTTTTCCTGCTCTCCAACTATGTTCTCTCTGTCTGAGGTCTTTATTCAGTTCTTTTGCACTGTGGCTTTTTATCCTTTGGACTCAGTTAAATAATGACCTCTTCAGAGAAATATTTTTTAAGACTGGTAGTTGATAAGTTTTATTTTATCTTAACAGAAGAACCCTGTTCTCTTTCTCTATAGCATATATCACTAGTATTTTATTTTTAAAATTACTTGTATTCCACTAGCACGATGACTTTACCTATCCACAGTGTAGCTGATGTTACATCCTGAAAGTGGGAACCACAAAGGAGGCTAGCCAAACTGTGGATTTATGAAGAATATGAATGAGTGTGGAGGGGAGGCTGAGACTTTCTCAGGGTACAGTGTACTTATGTGGAAACACAAAATTAACAGAGGTGAAGTCAACTTATAAAAATAGATCTATTTCCAACAGTGAACAATTTGTTCTTGCTTATCTACTTTTAAGTATATATCATTCTTGAGTGGGGCAGGCATCAAAACCATGGATAAACTTTTTTCTTTTTAAACCATAGATAAACTTAAGGGGTGTCTTTCGACATAATCATTAGTGAATAGAGAAACTAATCATTTGCCCCAGAAAAAGTATTAAGTAACTACGTATTATGGCCAAGTACTTCTTTCTTAGTATGAATTGAGGCAATGGCCTTTGAAATAAACAAAAATATGAACAAAAACTTAAATCTAAATTATTATCGGTCTAGTGTTTTGTTTTTAAAGCCATGTGCAGTGATTCCAGGTGGATAATGATGAAGCAAATAACTGGTTATGCAAATCTACTTTGAAACAACGCAATCAGCAGGCAAACAGTCATATGAAAAACTCTTCTAAAAACAGTGCTCTAGCCTATTTCACCCATCGCTGTATTTTACGAAAAGCTAAACTTTGTTTCACAAATTGAGGCCCAAACAAACTTCCTCAGTTTGGAATTATCTTGATCCCCAGTGATAGTGTAAGATTAAACAAATAATATTCCCTCTGCTTTCTAGGGTATCCATTTTACCAGAAAGCAATATGGAATTAATTTTCACTGAGAACTCAGTATGAGGGTACTAACTTTATAGTATAGTATGAGGGTACTAACTTTATAGTATAGTCTCACAATCTAAGAACTATAAAATTTTACAAACAGTTGAATTCTCTCATGAATTCTTAGTTGGGATGGACTGCTGTAACAAAGGATAGTTTAACAAGAGAAAAACAAGTTTTTTAAAAAATTTTTTGAGAAAAACAAGTTTATTAACACATGTAGCACACATTACATTGGAGAAGTATCAATGAAAAGTAACTCAATGGCTTAGAACTCTGGGTTATATACCATATTAAAAAACAGTAAAATTGAGGGGAAATGACAAGTGGTTTTAGGCTTCTAAGGTGGGAAAGTATGACAAGGTAAATATACAGAAGAAAATAGTGGAGTAATACAATTTGTTTGCAGATTCCCTTGGTGCCTTCTTTGGGCTGACAAAGAATCTAGAGTTGTCTGTAGTAAAAAGGAATTTAATTTCTGCCTTTAGGCAGAGAAGAGATTAGATAAAAAAAGAATATCCTTGGGTTAGGGATTTAGCTCAGTGGTAGGGCATCTGACTAACAAGCACAAGGCCCTGAGTTTGATCCCCAGCATCCCCCCCCCCAAGAATATCCTTAATTTGCTGCTTTAACTGCTTTTAGCTCAAAAATAATTTTTATGTCACAGAGGCATATCTCAGGGTGACATATTCTGATTTCCCTCAAAATCTAGTCATCAGTTCAACTGCCATTACTTACAAACGGGAAAAAAACCCCAAGAGTCTAGGGAGGATGCGACTAGTTTAGAGGTTACAAGACTTGACAGCTTGATCTAAAACAGATATTATGACATGAAGTCCATTGTTCGTTCTTTCTTATAACTATGGCTCATTGCACATTCACTCATTTTGTAGTCTTCTAACTTTCGTCCTGCATCATTCTAATTTACTAGGAAATCTGACTTAGTCCTGGCTCTCGGAGATAATCAAAAAGTGGGACAGAGTGAACACAGACTATAATTCAACTGAGGCTCTCCCCACCAGACAGCAAAGTGACCTACCTAAGATCACAGCTGGGAGACCTCTCTTCCTGGAGAAAAATGCCTTCCAAATGCATTTGGTAGGATGGTGGCAAGCGAAGGCTGAATTTGAGATAGTGTTAAAATATTACTTTTTAAATAAACATTATAGAAAAGCTGATTTTAACTAACCTGCATTTCTCCAAATCTGTAATATGACATTTTATACATAAGGCAATTCAACAAAGTAGGGGATCCTGCTTTGTCTACACGAAATTCTCCCTGTGGGGTGAAATAGTCACTTTCCTGTAAGAAAGAAATCAGAAGTTTCTGTCAGCATCAACTTAAATTCAAAGTTACAGGTTCCCTGTTATGTCCCCTTAAGAACCAGATTTTGAGGTATCTTCATAAAGCTGTATTCATCTATATCCCTCGCCCCAAAACTAATTCCATCAGTTTTAAACCACATTATTAAGGTCTTACTTATTTAAAAAGAATGATATCAATACCATGGCTCAATACCAGTTAGGGCCAGTTCTTTCTATCCTTATCTTCATTACTGCTTTTCAGTTTTCTCCTAAATTTTCCCATATGAATTCTAAAGTCAGCTCCTTTTGTTGTATAGGATTGTTTAGAAAACTATTAATGGTATGTAGTATTTTTTTAGTAATTTTCATTGGGTTAATTTACAAATTAACTTCTACAAGGAACAATTCTGTACTCAAAAATTCCTTGTCTAGGAATTTATTCTACTGATATATATCGGCAAAATAATGAATATAGAAAGTTGCACCACTCTTTGACACTAAAAAATTGGAAATCATCTAAAATCAGTAAAATAGGTTAAATAAATCAGGTATACAAACACTGTAAATATTAAAAAAAGGAGGAAGACGTGCTCCCTAGTCCAACATGGAAAAGCTCTTGAGACACATTGTGAAGTAACAAGAGTGTATACTTTGTTGCTAGTTATCTGCTTGACTAAGAATCATAAAAAATGCTAGTGATTACCAGGGCCTTTTATTTTTTAAATTGGCAAAACTGTAAATTTTGGTGTACAAAGAATTTGAAATACACAACATTGTGGAATAGCTAAACCTATTATTATGGTGAGAATATTGCAAAAACTATTCTCAGTAATTTATAAGTATATAATATAGTTATTAACTACAGGGACTTCTTTTTTATGAAGGGTAAACTTTTACTACAAATCCTTTTAAACTTCATTTTTGAACCACGTGAATTTATCATCTAGTCACCAAGTTTAAAAATGACAAATTTTAAAAGCACAGATATATGCTTTTTATATATAAGGGTACAAAATACACATTTGGAAACAGTCTATCATATGTCCCAATTTTAACACTCTAAAGCAAATTCGCAAATGGAAATCACATATTGGGGAAATTAAGTTTTAGAGGATCTGTTTAATATAAGGAAATAATGCTTATTCATCACAGCTAAGGGAAATGTCACAGCATTTATATTTGGCCAGAAAATGTGGTGCTTTATTTCAGCCCCATCACATGACACACATGTATGTAATTTCCTCAAATGACTCTTTTGTTTCAGCAGCAAATCTTATTCTAAACTTTTATGCCTTCCTCATGAACAGCACAATTCTGGATGCCCATCTTCCAGGAGCTCACAACTGAGTGGGAGAGATAAGATACAATTAATCTAACTACAAAACAGGTATGTGAAAGCTGACGATAAATACGGATGTGATACACCAGAAAAAGGCTTTAGGACAGATGACAAGAATGTGGAAAGCATTCCAAGAAACGGAATAGTAAAAGCACACATCAGATGAATCAAGAAACTAAACCACAGTAAGTTTCTGGGCATAGAGAAGACTGGCATAGTAGAAATCAGCAAAGGAAAATGAAGGGAAAAGGGACTCTCATTTGAGGCGAAGGACTTTGGACTTGGTACCAATGTTTCACCAACAGATGATCTACTTTGTGTTGGCCACTAAAGTAAGGCTACACATATTAAAATTAGTACAAATTTTCAAAACAACACTATAAATGAGTGATTGCTGACACGTCTGTAGTGATGACCCTGTCTCACCATGGCCACCAGTGTAATTCCAGACTCAAGAACAAGACCTGGTGCTTATTGTATTTATGTTGATTGGCCTCAACTAACCTGCCAATAGCACAAAATTGATGGAGTTCTAGTTCTGACTCATGTCTGTCTCTTTTCAGGGCCTTTTCCCATAATTTTTTTTAATCCAGAAAGTGACATGACCAATTTCATACTACACTGGGAGAGGAAACAAGACTGAGACAAAGATAGTAATTTCAAGGTTACTGTCTTCTTTCAGAGTTATGGGTCAGTGCTAGGTTGGAAGCCTTGGAAATGGAAAGAAAAGGCTGAAGGGAGAGGCTGTGAAGACACAGAAGCAAGAAGTCATGGCAAGGTACTGCATCGCAGGGTAGAAGAGAAGTACAATCATGAGGATATGTCAGGCAACTTGTCATAGTAACATTATAGAATGCACTTAACATAAATTTAAATGGAATAGCCTACTACATTCTCGGGCTATATGGCATAATAGTATCATATATGTGGTCTGACCTAAAAGTATTTATGCAGCAAATGACTGCATATGAGTTTCAGAAGTTTTAAACCTAGGAAATACTTCTGGTATCTTTAATAAATAGTAAAGTCTAAGTAAAGTACTAATCTGGGTGATAGAATGATGAAAACAAATACAATGGAATAAGAAAATATTTGAATACTGTGAGCTGTCTTTTACATACCTGAGTTTATTTAGTTTCTTACCCGAATGTCTTTTGGATGTTCTCCTTCAGCTATCCTAACCATCCACAGAAACTTGTTGATATCATCACCAGAATAGCCAATAACACCTCCAAAAATAACCAAAACATAGTCTACATCCAGAGTCCTCATGATTTTATAGGCTGCTGTTTCATTAGAAGACATAGCTTTTCCCACCTACAGGATAAAAGTGAATGAACAATTTTACCCCAAGATGGAATTCATCTCATTAAGAGTTTGATTTACAAATAATTTTTTTTGGTAGAAATGATTTTCTGGGATCTCAAAACATTTGAGATTTATAAATACCTCACCTACTATAACCAACATATAGCAGAAACGTCAGAACCAGAACACATGTTCTAGAATTTGTTAATAATTAAGTTCTATGAAATTAACATTGAAAAATGAAAGGCAGCAAGCTGTAAGATAATTTCTCACAACCCCAGGCCAGGGCTGGGCAGCAATTTTACTAGGACATGTATGTTCTAGCCAAGCATGTATCTGATGATTAGCTATACTACAAATACAAACAGAATTAATTTAGTTAAGACCCATGTATTCATCAAAATATCTTTTAACTAAAGAGAAGTGATTATCTCAATTTATGTAAATTAGTCATTTAGCAGACCAAATGAACATAATTTTCAGAGTCATAAAACACAATGCAGTTGCTAAATATTTGCAAATAATTTTTCTTGTAATGGAAAATGCCATTTAAAAAGCTTTAGACTTTGCCTAATTCTCCAGTAAGCAAAACATATCACATCTACCAGTATAATCGGCGTACAATTCTGAATGATATTTACGTAAGTAAGTATCATTCTTAAAAACAGAACAAGCACACTTTGAAGTCACTTTATTGAATATATGTACAAAGTAGTATTTTGAGAATCCGGCAAGCAGAATTTTAATTCACATATAATCATATGTAAAGCCCAACTGCTAAGTAGTAAAGATTTATTTTTTATTTATTTTTTAAATGCAAATTCTTACCAGTGCTATGTGGCTATTATTCCAGGTGTTATTATCCACCAATGTAGTTCTATTAGCCATTCCAGCTATCTGATAGCCATAATCCCACCATGACATCACCCGGGCATGTTCATCTGTATTTTGCCTTAGCCAAAAGTAGGCTTCTCTAAAATCATCTAAGATATTCCTGGTGCTGAAAAGAATCACAGTATTTTTCTAAATGAAATCTTATAAATGTGAAGAGGATACCTTAAAAATCTTGAGGTACTAAACCAAAAGAAAACACAAAAAGAAAGTTAGAAAGTGCTTCTCAAACTAATGTGCATACATATCTTGTATAAAAGTAGATGCTGATCCAGTAGAGTTCTGGGGTAGGGACTGATATTCTGCCCATCTACTAAGCTCCTATGTGAACAGAGGGGGGAGAGGCAAAGCAATATATAAACCAGCTATTAAATTTTAGCTCTATCAGACTCACACAGGCCTGTTAAACCACAGACTGCTGAGTCCCACACCCAGGTTTCTGATTCAGGAGGCTTAGGATGTGGTCAATTATTCGTATTTCTAAAATGTTTCACACTAGTGATTATAATGTATGTCCAATAAACATGCTTTGAGAAAAACTTATGTACATGATTACTTATGCAAAAATATCCAGATTTATGGGTTGGGGGAGTAGTTCAGTGGTACAGTGCTTGCCTAGCATGTCCCCAGCAGAGAAGGAAAAAAAAAAAAAAAGAGATTCAAATTCAGAGCTTCACCAACAACATTCTGTCTTTTGACACCAAAAAAAAAAAAAAAAAGGGGTAATATAAAATGCTTTGTGGCCATGCTGCTTTCTCACCCGTCATGGTTGTAGGAGGCCAGGACCACGCTGGGGCTGGAGTAGGCATTGCTGGTGACCCAGGTACAGTGCACAGCAAACATCATCAACAGCATGAGCATGAGCATGGTGACTATGCTCTTGATGTTGGGGCCCAGCCCCTCCTCTGGCTTTTCCTGCTCTGCCACATGCTTCCGCACCTTGCCAGCCTGTAGTAACAAGGACTGCTGAGACATGCTACCATGACACCCACAGGAAAGAGCAGGGAGGATGTTACCCCTATCCATTTATTTCTGAATCAAAATATCTGCCACTATCAGGTATTCTTGAGGGTGATGAAACACTTTCCAGAATTTACCAAAGCAGACACCAAAAGTCAAACGTGAATCGGAAAGTTTCTTCAAAATATACCCAAGCCAGAAGCTGATCTCAAAGCAAAGTGTCTCCAATAAGAAGCTGCTTTCAAACCCAGTTTTCCTTGTGTCTTAAATAAACACAAAGAAGATAACCCAGTGGCCTTAGTTTTGACAATATAAAATCTAATACATAAATCCTTATAAAATCTTAATTCACATCCTGAAAATGGCAATATCCAGCTATAACACAGACTGTGTAGGAATTTAGTATGGGAAAAAAAAATACCCTGCAGTTACAGAATCCTTCCAAATACGAAACCCTAAAATGAATAGATTTGTTAAAACTAAGATTATCTTACAAAATATAAAAAAACACATTCATATACACGTACAACAAAACCCCACCAAAGGGCTGGGGATTTAGCTCAGTGGTTAAAGTGCTTGCCTTGAAGCACAAGGGCCTGAGTTCAATCCCCAGCACCAAAAACAAAACAAAACAAAAACAACAACAACAAAAAAAACCCCACCAAAACCCAGAACAGAATAGTCACAAACACTAAGTTACAAAGTGATTAAAACATCACAAAAGAACAGAAAACTAAATATAAAAACTACAAATGCAAAAGCTGGTATGTGCTTTATCAACAGAAATCTTTATGAATTGTATTGATCTCACAGTAAGGAAAGAATATCAGCTAATTCCTGTACTGAGAGGTTTCCAGCTTACTATTATTTAAAAATCCAGTCAATATTAAAATAGCAAACTTTAATATGTCATCAAAGATAAGTGATCTAATTCTTACAAGTCTTTCTCACACCTGCACTAAATATGATCCTACTCTGTTACTTGAGGCTATAGGTTAAAAAAAATTAATTATATTATATTGGCCAGCTATCTATTGATCACAAACTAAAGGCTATTAAAAGGGTGGGGGGGTTAACTCAAGTGGTAGAGCGCTTGCCTAGCGAGCTCAAGGCCACGAGTTCAGTCCCCAGCACCTTCCCCCAAAAAAGTAAGATCAATCAAATTTACTTTCAAACATTGTACAGATTATCACTGCACTTGCCTAGCATGCTGCAAGTCCTTGATTCATTCCCCAAGTACAGGGAGAGGGAAAAAAAGTTTATAATGAATATGGACCTTAATGATAAGCACTTATCTACGTGGTTTAAAATTTTATAATTTTTGCTTACAAATATGGAAGGATATTGTTATGGTTTGTGTCTAGATGTCCCCCCAAAAACTCATGTGGTCACAGGTGGGGTGTTTTCAGAGGTGGCTGGATCTAGAGTACCTGATTACTAAATTATTCCGCTGATTGATTTGGCATAGTTCTGCTAGGATCAAGGATGTGATACTAGGATTGAGGGTGCCAGGATTAAGGGTGGGTAGCCTGCATTAGATATAAAGGACAGAAAAGAGGCTTGTCTATCCCTTGCTTGCCTTGCTGCCTTTGTGAAGAGTTTCTCTTCGGTGATGTCACCCTGCCTTGGAGCCAGCCAATTACTGACTCAAACTGCTACAAACTGTAAGGCAAATAAACTTTTCCTTCAACTCTGGAAGTCAGGTATTTTGTCTCACGAACAAGAAAAGTAACTAAGATACAAACAAGCCTTATGTATTTAAGGTAACAAATACTGGCCAAAATAAGAATTCTTTATATTTTCTTACTCTGAGCTGAAAGACCAACTAAACATCACCACTTGTCTCAATCACATTTCTTAATATGCACAGTTCTTATTGTAGTGGAAAAAATAAGAAAACATATATTATTATTTAAAGGCCTTACTTTAGGTTTCCCACCTTATCATACAAATTTCCTGGGTTTCTTTTGTCATCCTCATCGCTGCTGTCCTCCACTGGTGGATTCTCCCTTTTCATGTCATCCCCCAAATAGTGCTCAAAAACATTTGAGAAGGCAATTGCAGACAGCATACAGACGACTGGAGTCAAAGTCAACATCAGCCGCACCATCACTCCGGCAAAGTAGACAGCACTGATTGCATAAAGAGCAACTGCAAAGACAAGTTCTCTTACAACACACCAGGGAAAATTGAAGCAAACTGAGCTAGATATTTAATAGCACAGTATAAAACAAATCTAAAAGTAGACAAATGTGTCAGAAGAGATCTAATTGTTTCTAACTGTTAATAATGACTACATGATTAACAATCCTATTTAGAAATTGTAACTAATGTTGACTAAATAAAAACTACCAACAATTTAGTGAAATATAACTCAAATTCAACTAATTTAGTTATGGGGAATTAGATTTAATTATCTGTCAACAGCATTAAATATTATAAAATCCACAGCTGGCACATGAAAATATTATTTGTGCATTCAATCATTAGGCATAGTGAGTTTATAAAATCAAAGTCTTTAACAAGGCAGTGCCAATATTTGGTGTAAAGCCTACTTTAAAAGAAAAACAGGATGACAGGAACACTAAGTTACTAATCAATGGAATAACCTGTGAAGTCACTGGCAAAAAACTTTTTCAAAAATCTGAAACAAATTTTCACTAATCAGTCTTCTAGATAATATACTATTAATCACAAGGCTCTAATTTTTCTGACTGAACACTTTAAACTTTACAAAGTAAGTCATTAGAATTCCTCTATTATCTGAACCTATTAAAATATAATTATACTATATTCTTAAGTGTACAGATCAATGAATTTGTACATATACATGCCCCTATGGTAATTATCACCCATGATCAAGATATAGTATACTTGTATCCCTTCCCATGCCTCTTGTCAGTCAGTAACTGCCCCTTCCTCTATGCAAAAGGCAACCACTATTTGGACTTATAAAGCATTCCTTTAGTTTTCCTTATTCTTGAACTTTACAAAAATAAAATCATGTAAACACCAGGCTTTTAAATATTTGTACTGTCGGTCTTGCTAGCTGGCAGCATACACAAATATATTAATGGACAGGGTGTTTATTGAGAAGTAATCCTTATTCCATTATAAAACATACTTTGCTCTGCAACTGATGCCCCTGCAAAGCTTTTCCTAATTCCATCTAACTTAGAAAATGAAGTCAAAATTATGCTGTCAACAAACTTATAATTTTCATTTCTCAACCACAAACTATACTGATTACATTAACCTCTTAGAAAACATAATGAATTGAATGTAAAATTTATATACTAGCTTCAAGTTAAAACAGTAACTAGAATATATATATATAAATTCAATTAACTTTGCCTGTATAAAATGGAGGGGCTGATGTTGAATATATACAGTCAAGGAAAAAAAAAAAAAACCTTGAAGCAATAATCTCAAAATGAGAAATAGCTGTTCTAAATCAAAGTATTCATTAAAAATTCCTCTTACCAAATACTCTTTCATCGTTGATATTTTTGATGCAGAACCATAGGCCTGCTGGGAAGGTACATACAAGAATATGGAGATCAAAGAAGAAAGACACCCAAGTCGTAGGCTGATGCTCAGACACTGATGCAATAATTGGAATGTGTATTTTTGCATACCTGATATTAAAAAAGTTAATATTATTCACAATTAAATGATAAAACAAGAGTTCTTTTTAGATGAAGAAATTTTCTTTGATTGTATAGTTTCTACTCTCACCTCTTCTTGCTTAAACATATAGTCTAATTGTGACCAGATATAGTAGAAATAAATCTGTTTCGTCCACTTTGATAAAACTGAAATTAATGTGCCCTCTGTAGGATTTTTTTTTTTTTTTTTTTGGTGCTGGAGATTGAACTCTGGGCCTTGTGCTTGTAAGACAAGTGCTTTACTACTTGAGCTAAATCTCCAGCCCAATGCGCCCTTTGTAAAATTAAGAAAATTATCAAGGACTAGCCATAAAATCGTTGACTCTTATTTCTAATGGAAAAATCTTTGTTCAAATAGGAACGTGTTATGTAGTTAATCGTCATCTCCTAATTTGAGTCAATGAGTTTCACTATCTTTTAGACTTTACTGACAACTGAAAATACCTTGTAAGACATCATATTGCCACAATGCCTTTCTTGACAAGGAGCTGCCATGGAGGCAGTTGAGGGAAATGAAAATTATTCCTGAAACACCGTGAAATTCCAAAGTAGTCAAAGTTCAGAGTGTTGAGAAAGCAAAAATAAGTATAGCTAACAAGTTAACCTAATATTTAACCTAATCAGAATAACTCGGTAACTGATTCCCTCAAATCCTCTAGTGAGCCACAGGCTGAATTCGAAATGTATGCTTTAGTCCTTCCTACATAATTTGCTTATGTCATTTAATTAGACCTGGACACGAGCCCTTTTGGTATAACATCAGAAGACATGCTCATTCGATAATTGTGGTAGGTTTTTATTGAGTCACCTAGAAAGGAACAGACAGAACAGCAGGAAACGAATGGGAATAAACGATCGTTAGCGTGTATTTCCTTATCTCTAGGGAAACATTTTAGAACATTTTATTGGACTAGTTATCTAATTCAAAACCAAAAATTTTAATTCTCTTTAAATAGCTCTCTAAAAATCCAATAGTTATTCTACTGCATTTCACAGACTTTTTTTTGAAAAACAAAGAGTTTAATATGGTATTAGAAAAAGTTAAATTTTTTCTGCTCAGCTATGGCATGTGGATTTATAACATAGTACCTATCCTTAAACATTAAGTATTAAAGGTGAAAACTTAATATTAGTAAAACAACAAGAACAAAAAAACCCTTAATCTTTAAATTACACAAACGTTACTAAAATGTGTTAACATACAAAATTAAAATAAGGTGTTGGCCGCACAGAACAGAAACACCCGACTCAGATTTCATTTTAAAGGTTCACTCAAAACAGGTATTATTAACAAAGGTAAGACACAAGGGATTCAATATTTACGGAACTAGGATATTCTACAAGCTTAATGCTCAAGTACTGACTGAACTACTGACAGCACCATAACAGAAGAAATAAAGGGGGATTTTATAAGGCTAAAATAACACATCTGCCACTTACCCAGTGTCCCATAATGAATAAAATCTGCCACTCCACGGTGCAATATAACCTTGGAAGGAAAAATGCAGAGGAAATTACCTGCCTTTTAATTGTTTTGTAAAATTTAAATGATTTTATTGTTAATTATGGATTAATTTAAACTAAGGTTTCAAGAATTTTAATTTTTTTAATAGATGTCAATGCCAAAATATTTCACAGCTGGCAGTCAGATAAAATAAGGCAGTGGTCAAATAAAAACAATAATTCATAGAGAACTTGTTTCCAGAGAAAAATAATACAAATAGCTAAATAAAATTGTGGGAAGTTTCCCAATTCCCTTTTAAGTATCTTGGCAACCAGTAAAAGGAGGCTAAAACATTAAACACTAGAAAATATTTTTAAAGGGGGTATGTCTAAACGATCTAACCCAGCATTCCAAATTCCATCAGATAAATTACAAAGGTGATTTCGAACACTTATGATTTTATTCCTGCCAGTCCTTTGTTGAGTTCATGAGATAAGGCTGAAACATTCATTTGACAGAAACATTCAGAAAGACTCTCACTTGTTTCTAAGAATTGAAGTTAAGGTTACAGAGCAATTTAGAATCCAGAAACAAACTGAAATTCATTTGGTTGACTGTTTAGAAAATAAAGGGGAAAGTATATGGGCGCAGACAAAAGAAAGTGAACACACAGTAGGTTTTTACCACTAGAAACTCTGAAATTTTTAGAGTTTAGACAATTCTTCTACAAAAAGGATGCTTGTGAATTTATCAGACCCTGCAGCAATAAAATTAAGCGGCTTAAAACAAAAATCACAATTTGTAGTAATGCTACTCAGATGTTAAAACCTTTATTTTAGTACTATTACTATATAATTCAACCACAGTATTTGACCTCCTAGGATAAATTAAATTTGTAAAAATATATGAAAGAATTACCCTTTGAAATAACCTAGAAATAAGATGCATATTTTACAGGTGACAGCACCTACCTGTATAAGTCAAATAGATGACACTGAGGAACACCGCACCTGCAGCTAATGAGACACCCAAAAAGAAAAGGGTCTGGAACTCTTGTTTTGTTAATCGGTCTCTCAGATACTGCAAGAAAGCATAAGCTTGTAGCAATGCAAAAACACCTAATTAAAAAAAAAAAAAGGTCATATAAATGATCAACAAAGCACTTTACCAATACCATTTAGGGGTGGGGGGTGGGGACTGAGCTAAATCACCAATCCCAACCAATGTCGTTTTAAAAATTTCACTTGAAAGAGTTTCTTGGCATACCCAGTATCATTCACATGAAACACTAGTTATTTCATCTAACCAACTTTTCTTTTGTCAAATGACAGCCAGCCAACCAATTAATGTATCCAGAGAAATCCTATTAGAAATTTTTTTCTAAAATATTCAGACTCCCAGTAGATGTAGTAGGCAAGAAAAATCTCATTTGAATGACCGAAGCCTATTTAAAATACTAAATTCCTTCTTTTCTATAGTTTTGGGATTTGTTTTCTGGAGGTAAAAGTTAAAAAATATCATGAAGAAAAAATTGTAAGATTTCTTTGCCAAAGGGAACAAATGACTCTAAGCGAGAGAACCTTGATACACAGCTAGTATTTACAACTGATAGTAAGACTATCATCTTAGTTACACACTTAAGCAAGATTATAATTTAGTGTTGGGGTTCAGGACAAGCTATCCCAAAATATGAAAACTTGTTTGAGAAAAGAGCAGAAATGAGGTCTGGCTGACCTTCTCCCTCTGTTTTACCCTAAAGCAAGTAACAAAATGAATTCTCTCAACTTCCATGAAGCAGATCCTAAAATCTTTATACGCAGAGGCAAAAAGGAAGACATAAGAGATGCCAAAAAGAATCAGAACAGAATTTGCTAAATTCTCCAGTTTATTACTATTATACATAAACTCCCTTTGTCTAATCATATTTCTATAAACCCTTCATCAAACATAAGCTTAGAAATATTTTCTGTTTATTTTCATTTCTGAAGGCCCCAGTCACATAAAATTTGTATGTTGTTTTTATTCATTTGTCTCAGCTCTCAGCCATGAACCTTACATTAGTAAATACAGAGGTGAGTACTAAAATAAAACTAAAGCAGTACTACTTATTAATATTAGATTTTAGGAAATGTAATAACCATCTGCACAAAAGCAGGTGACTATATTTGACACTGCTATATTATCGAATACTGAAAACCACACATCTCTCTATTTCAGACTTCTACTTGGTAAATTGACAACATCAATTTGAGGATATAAGTAAGTTTTTTGTAGATTTAAAAGTGCCATTTAATAGGTAATATGAGAATCTGATAATACATATGATAGAATGCCTCTCAGAAAGTTACATTTTGCTTATAGGTTGGGTATCTCTAATTCAAAAATCTAAAATACAAAATACGAAACTTTTTGAACACAAAAAGTTACAGTTTTAGAGCATTCTGGATTAGGGATCTCCAACTGGTAGTTTACGCAAACATTCCAAAATCCGAAAAACTCTGAAATCTGAAGCACTTCTGATCTCAACCATTTCAAATAAGGGATACTTAGCCTCAGCTGAATACTTATAAAATGTTACAAATAAAATTCACATGCACTTCCTATGAGTCATGGACATTTCACTGAGAATCTCTAATTAAAGTTTTAATTGCAGATCTCCAAACATTGGGACCCAGATTACTTTGGTTGATGATGAAAACTGACAATACATCAGTACTGTTATTCCTTTGGAAAACAAGCCAATCACATATTTATATATTCTTTAGAAGTAGTAGTAAATATTCTTTTTCATACCTGCAGCTGCCATGTGTTCACTTGTTCTGATTGGCTGAAATCCCACAAAAGGTATCTGCATGGATAATATTAAACCCACAATGTAGAAAGTGCTATATGCTATAAAGACAAAACAAGAAACAAGGATAATTTACTACTTCCAGTAAATAATCAAAACATAAATGCATACTAGTTTTTGGCAAAGTTCTAACTGAATTTACAGACTATTGATGTAACTAATATGATGAATACATGATTAACCACATTATAAGTCATAAATATTCTCACATTTTAAAAAATATTAAATACCTCTTTGAAGAATACTTAGAAAGTCATACCATAAAACAGAGCAGTTACTGAATTTAGAGTCTAATAAAGGAAAATGATTTGCTCTTAGCATAGAGTATACTATAGTATTCTCAGCTTATCAATCTTAATGCATAAGGCAAACTGGGAAGGGAATTATAATTTGTGTGAAAGACATTTTTGCATTCACATACAGCTATTTTATAAACTTACTCAATATTCTTTTGGCAAATGAACTATCCAAAACAGGTATGTTTAGGAATAGTAAAGCGTTATAGCATGCATTTAGGTATACTATACATAATATAACATGGCATATAGCATAGACTTCTCACCTAACTAGATGACAAAATATATCTGCTTTGAAAGAAACTACTGAAGGCAAATTATGGAACATTATTTCAAATGTTATGCTGGCTCCTAAGTTGTATGATAAGAGGTGACTACAGTGTTAAGAAGAGGATAAGAAGCTCACAGATTTAATAGAAAGGACTTAAGTATGTGAAGTGTTTCCAGTGACTTCAAGCTAATTGGGTACTAACTATCTAGGAGACAGAAGCAATCCACCCAATAATGTTCTTTCCAGAGACATTAATGTTGGAATGAAATTACCCTCTTATGAGGTACTGAAGCTGAAATGCAATAAGAAGTAAATAAGAATTTCTGTCATATGATTTGAACTGACATCTAATTTGGTTGGTAAGTCTTCTAACGTCATAAATTTCTTTTACAAATTAGTTGTGTTGAAGCCCTGACAAGAATCACAGAGGCAGAACTACAAGGTCATTATGTGTTATCAAACAACAACATAAACCACAAACGCTCAGTATTCTACATACTGAATGAGAGTTCAACTAGTTTTGTGAGATCCTTACAAATAATAACCTAAGAGTCTATGATAAATAGGACTTTTAAAAATCTGGAGCTGAGAAATCAATCCCAGACAAATACCAAGCATACAAAGTTGAATATCACACAAATACCAAGCATACAACTAGAAAATCTAGGCCTGAGAAAACCTGTTATCATGTATTTTTAAATTATAGTTAAGTCCACTTATATGCAAACATTATAATCACACCTAAGGTTGGATTTCTCTTCCTCATAAATACACATGATCATGGAATGCTGTAACATCACAGAATTTGGTCTGAATATAATGAATCATGCAAACCGAATGAAAAAGAATCCTGAGATGAAGGTCATATAACAAAGCCATTTTACAGTGAATGTTTAAGGGCATTTAGTACACTCACAATGTTGTACAACCACCATCTCTCCCTAGTCCCCAAGTATTTTCATTTCCCTAAAAGAAATCCCATAACCACCAAGCTGTTAGTCTCGATTTTCCTCTCTGAATCTGCCTCTATGGATTATTGGTATGTTTTTCACTGAGGAAAAAGTAAAGACTTTACCCTATTTATTTCCCTGTCAACTATGTCCTCCAAAAATAATCACTACAAAGTGTAATGTGAACAAAAGCATACATCTGCAATCATATTCATATTCTCTTTCTCTTCAAATGGGACCATTCTTTGCTTGACCCTGTAAAAATGCCAGCAGTTACCTGTTTGGTAACTACAGATTAAGATCCTTCTCAGGCATTTGCTAAAGTTCATTTCTACTAGTCTAAGACTAATAATAACCTCCTCTATCACAATTAGCCTCACTTATACCTACCTGCATGCACCAAAGAAACAAATTTGGAAGTCTGCAATAACTCAACAATAAACATTTTCTTTTCAGAGAACTAGACCCAGGTCACCTCTGGACCACTAACCCAGAGATGTTTATGTAGGGGAGTGTATATCCTATCTCAAGAGCACCTTTCAATGCACAGGTAAGCATTTCCATTAAAGTTTAGGGTTGTGTGCCAGGCAATCAGCCTCAACTACCACACAACGATCTCGCTTAATAATAGTGCTTTTCTTCTTGAATTTGTAAAATAACATATACATCTCAATATAAATTCCATTTATGAATCTTCATTTTAAAATGCAGAAAACAAGAAACTGCCATTTACTTGAGCAGACAGAAATGAACTAATTACATTCTTAAAAAAGAACACCTCTGCTGTAAAATAAAAGCATACGTATTTCTTCAGACCTTGTACCCTAACATCTAAACATGTGTTTTTAAAATGATCTCTTTATTCATATTCGAATATTAACTTTACATCTATTATGATCAATGCATTGTAAGAACAGAAAATTCTACCAAGATCAATCCTACCTAGCCTCCAAGAGTTACACAAGATGGTAAAATCAGAGGCATGAGCAACCATAATAGAATGGAGCAAGTGTGTTACAACACTAGTGGAGGGAAGGAAAAGGCCTTATAAAAACAAAGAGGCAAGAGATCTCATCTCTTCTTCACATGGGTATGCACAAGGTAATAGAAAGTCTATACTGCTCTTCATAGCTCTCAGAACACCTCAACAATACAACCACATAACAATCACTCTCTACCAACTGTCTTTCCTATGGACTCTTTAGGAACCCTAACCAAACTACTATCCCCATCCATTACAACTTTATACTCATCCATGTTAATCTACTTTTCTTACCTTTTAAGCCAGAATATTTAAAAACTCAAGTGCTGAGCCCTAAGAAAATGTACAATACCAATAATGTTGTAAATCATTTATTACATCATGAAAATGCTACCACACTGCCATCCTGTGGAAGCACATTTATTGGCATTCATTACTACAGATCAAGCTGCCAATGTGTTAGGAAAATTGCAGAAAAAATCACTACTAGAAAGATACTTACAAGTACATGAACTATAAGTAGACACATATTTTCTGTATATCTTTAACCAAGGAAAATCTCTTTGAGAAGAACAGCAACTGTATTAGAGGCGTGATGGTGAACCTCTTAGAGTTTCTGATGATACCAACAGCCTGCCACAGCACAGGTGCCACAGGTTTGCCACCACTGGCCTAAACGCTTTTTTTTTTCACTCTTAAAAAGTCCATTAACCCTAAATCACATTAGGATTTCTGATTTTCCTTATCTCCTGGTTGATGTTTAATGGAAATGGCTAACAAAATATTCCTCTGCTATCCAACTTTGCTGCCAACCAAATTAATATTAAACAAAAGGTACATACATATATACATACCTTAAAAATCCAATTAAGTTTACTTTATTACTAAGAATATGATTAAAGGCATATAAGAATATGTTGAAGCATTAAACCAATAATAACACACACACACACACACACGTACGCACACAGGTTCTTCTTGATCAGCAGAGAAAATAATGAAAAAACACTTTCTTCCAAGGACACTACTCATGGTAACTATGTAGGATAGAGATTAAGTTACTGAAAATATTTTACAAACTCCAGATTTATACAAGCAAGAAATGGCTTATTCAAATCACTTGAGCAGAAACTAATCATAGCATTTTAAATAGCAAATACATTGATATCTACAATGAAATGAAGGATAGTGTACGAGAAAAAAGAAAGTTCTAGAAGAAATACATCTGCATTTAAAATCTAATTCTATCATGTGGAAGCAATTCATTTAATTCTGACAATGATTAATGAGATTAATATCAAAGCACTCTGCAACTATAAATATGTGTGTATTTGAAGACTGTATGAAAAACTCAGGAAATATATACAACTGTTACCTAAATTGAAAGTAATGGATAATGCTCCTCAGTAATTTCTAGAGGTATGTTGTGACTAATATGTCAAGGAGTAGTAATGGACATCTATCAGCAAATTTAATTCATAAACTGAGAGCAAAACAGATTCAAAGGATTTATGCTACCATAAAGCCACAAACATTACTACTAAAAGAAAATTAGGGCCTTCCTAACACATCCTTTTCTTAATCTCAATTAAGTAGGTTCCTGCATACATTAACTACTAATACTATGAGTCTATTAACTCTACATAGAAGTAAATTCTTCTAGTCTACGAAACATGAAGTTTCCCATAAGGCCAGATCCTTAAAAATAATCTCAAGTCTGTTCTTCCAGATAAAAGTGCCAAATGACTTATTCTGTTTAGCTTACTTCTATTGAAAAGTTGTTTTTTTTTTAATTGAACAAATGATTGCTACTAAATCACAGGCAAGACCCTTGCTCTAAATATCTTGAATTTTTAGAGTATTTCACTTTTGAATGCTCCCTATTCGTGGAATAGCTATCTATCATCTCCCTTTCCCCCTTTATTCACCACTTTTAAATAAATGGTCTTCTAAATAAATTGTCTTCTCTTGTTTAAAAAAAATCTTGAGTTTTAACACAAGAAGATACTGGAAGATTAATTCTTCATAAACTAAACAATGAGTCAGATTTAACAGCACAGGCTGCAGAAGTAACAGCAGCTTCCCATTAAGAGTGCACACAAAGTAAATTTTCCCCTCCAATATAATCTTCAAAGTACTCACTAATAAAACACAGTCTACTAAAAACCAATCTACAGAAAACCCTCTGTCCCTTCCCCTAGTCTCCTATTATGACACTCATTTGGGAAACTCATGTAACCAATATTGTAAAACTTCTAACTTCAAATGAAAACCTAAGACAAAACTCTTAGGTAGTCCCCTATTTGTCTGCTCTTGGTTCATATATGTACAATTTAAAAAGTACATAAAATAATTAACTCCAGACAGAATGTTATTGATAAATTATGCATCCTAGGTATTATGGAAAATCATTTTAAGGTTATACTCAATACTTGCAAATATTATATCTAATCTATACGATGAGTAATCTCTTGTCTTGGTAAAATTTCACTTGGTACAAATATAAAATACAGCCTTTAATTGCTTTTAATAACTTAGATCAAAACTACCAAAATGATGCAAACTGATTCCCATCAGAAATAATAGAGTGTTAGCCCAAATATTTTATGGTAAATTTAGTAATATAAATACAATTTTAAAATCATTAAAAAAAATGAATTTCACAGTATTTTTTAGAAAGCCCAGAACTTTCAAGACAAACATTTGTTATGTAAGATAAAATCTGTTTTAAGGAAGTTATGAGAATCATTAAACACACATACCATGGTGTGCCATCTGTCAAACAAATTATTCTGATACATGATGTGTGCTGTTTACCATATTCTGTATTAGTTTAAAATTAAAGTTACTAATTAGTAGGTTTTTAAGATGTCTTATTACCTACAACTATATAACACAACAAAAGGCAAAGATACTACTTTGATATTGAACATTTTTATCCCTGATAACACTAATTTAAAAAACCTATTTCCATGGTAAGGAAATAACTTTTATGCTATTCTTAACTGATTTACAGCTCTCAGAGGAGAATAAAACAATTTTATCCCATATTTAATGGTAATTTATCTTACTGGAATTCTCATTTACTTAATTTAAAAGAGGTAACTGGATTTATTAGCAAAAATTACCCTGGCGAAAAACTATAGGTTATAATACAAGACAAGGAATACTGCTTCTCTTATACTTAATAAATTAGTCCATGTCCCTACTCAGTATGCTGCTGCTAGTCTTTGTTACTTCAGTGTTCCTATCCCTCCTTCCAGAATAGACTTCTTAAGACTCTGGAATGGGCCATGCTAATGGATATTAGCAGAGATAATAAAGAGCCAATGACATAGAGCATATTTTTACCTGTTATACTTCATGTGAACAGATGGGAGTTATTTTCGACTTTAAAGAAAATTCTTTCTAATGTTTTTCTTTAGCATGCTAAGGGCTATTACTAAAACAAAGAATGTAAGTCTATATGTTTTTTAAATTAAGATTTGGTAGTATTTTCACTTTTACAACATACCAGATTTTATTTTTCTGAAATTGTAAAACTATAACATAAACACATTCAGAAGCAGACAGGTAGGAAAATTTATTATGTATCTATTTATTTGAGAAGTAACTAATAGACAGTAGCTAAATCTCAAAAGGTTAGGGAGAACAGAAGAATGGATGATATTAAAATTTTTTAAAAATTAAGAATCCAAAATACATTAATGTTAAAAACCAGAAGGTACAATTTAGGGAGTGAACCCTCGAGAAGAACGGAAAGGGAGCTGCTAATTTCACTACAAAACTTGATATTTGACCTTTTCAATTATATATGTTTATTATCTTAAATATAAAAATTATAAACTTTCTCACACTCTCTCTCACACACACACACACACACACACACACACGAATAATCCTTAGACTCACATTGGTGTTTTATGTACCCCGACTTTATAATTACCTCTCCCAGAGTTTGGAACTCTTTCTTCTGACTATTCCTTTGTAACTTCAGTATTAACAGAAGCAAAAACTTAAACAGTATAGAACTTCTAAAATTTATTTGTTATAAGCACTTTTAATACATTCATTTATCCTTAACACTGTAAGGTAAGCACTACTGTCATCTCTGTTTGATTCATATCACAAAGACTTAAGTAATCTGTCCAAAATTATACAGTAATAGATGATCAGTAATTGCATCCTGGTGGCATGGTTCTGAAGTATACTCTCACCCTCGCTGTATTTTTTCCTCTCAAGATCAAGATTTATCCATAAAACTTTTGGGACATGGTTAGTTGAAAAGCATGACAAGGCTTCCCTCAAACTCACAGATTTGGTAGTATTTTAACAAACTTCTCCCCATTTCTATTTTGATCATATGCTATAAAACTGATTATACTGTGTAAGTTCCTTAGAGTAAGATTGTCTTTTATTCATTTTGTATCATAATGTTTAGCACCTAACTTACAATCATCTATAAAACACTTAATAAATGTCTGATGAATGGATCTGCTTTAATTTCCTCAAAAATAGTATGGTAGAATCAGATAAAAATCAAATCTAGAGCTTCCAGCTCTTTTATAAAGCCTAGCATTTTTACATTTAATTTTTTTAAGTCTGTCTTTCATAAATCAATCTAGCATTACAAATGTTCTGTTTATAACTGCCAAGAATAAATTTGACTTTTAATCATAATGGCTTCACTTTAAACTTCAACTGGATGATTATCTTTCCTTTATTTGAAAGATATAAATTTCCATAATTTGTAAAAAAAACTAATGTATGTGGTCTGTCTGTAAAACTTTCTTTTTAATGATGGTTCTAAGAAATTATCAAGATACAAATACATTTGAAATATACAAAAATATAACCTATAATCTCCTTGCTCAACTCACCTTAGAAAACCTAGACAGTCTCATAAACAAGCTGCTTCAGTGACATCTGAAATGCAGCCCGTATGAACCATGAGAAGTAAAATTCTTTTTTCTACAAACTAAAAACTAAGTTTCACTAATTATGTATATTCACTGTAGAAAATCTGGAAAGAGAAGTACAAAGAAATAAATCACTGGTGATTCTTGCTGTATGCTTTTTACTAACATTTTCTTATATCATCAATTACTCAGATTAAATTTAATGCCTCCACAATACTCCACCTGACAACACTGTAATTTAAGCACTGAGCTACTCAATATTTAAGCCGATTCCACATTCTCACAATTACTTGTCTTCATATCTTTTAATAAATTTCCTTATGAATAAAGTGTGGTATCTTTCATCAAATTAGAAAGGTCACATAATTTAACACTCCATCAGTGTTCTGCAATATCTGCAAACCAGTCTTTCTATAAATACGAATTAAGAATTGGGAATTCTTTCACCAAGAAAGAAATTAAGAAAACAATACCATCCACAATAACAACAAGAGAAATTAAATACTTAATTAGGAATTAACCTAAGTGAGGGAGTGAAAGTCCTATACAACAAAAACTACAGTACTGTACTCTGAAAAAGGAGATCAAAGAGGACATTAGGAAATGAAAAGACACCCCCTTTTCCTGTATAGGTAGAACCAACACTGTCAAAATGGCCACATTCCCAAAACTGATAAATAGATTTAATGTGATCCTGATCAAAACACCAACATTCCTCACAGAACTAGAAAAAACAATCCTAAAATTTATATGGAACCAGAAGAGACCCAGAATGGCAAAAGCAATCCTGGGTAACAAGTGCAAAACAGGAGACATGACAATCCCAGATTGAAAGTTGTATTACAAAAGCACAGTGATAAAAACAGCATGGTACTCACACAAAAATAGACATGTGGACCAATGAATTAGAATAAAGGATGCAGAAACAACCCCAAACTACCTGATCAGCCACCTGCTTCTTTGACAAAGGGTCCAAAAACATATGCTGGAGGAAAGATAGCCTCTTTAGCAAATGGTACTGGGAAAACTGGCTATCTACATGCAGACGAGAGAAACTACACCTTAGACAGGGGATTAATGTCCAAGGTATATCTCTCTCAAAAAACAAAAGCTAGAAATTCCATTCGACCCAGCTATTCCCCTTCTAGGTATCTTCTGAAAGAGTTAAAGACATTATATTAAAGAAAATATTAAAGAAATTATGGTATTTATACACAGTAAAGGATAAATTTGAGTCATTTGTAGGAAAATAGATGCACTTTGAATACACGATGTTAAATCAAATAGATACACAAGCACACAAGCTTAAAAATCATATGGTTTCTTTTATTTGAGAAACCCAAAGTATAAATAAAGAGCAAAAACCAAAGACAGACAATAGGAGGAAATAGGGAGATAGATTGTTGTCAAATGAGAAGGGGACTAAGAGATGTTGGGAGTGGGAGGAGAAGGGGATGTAAAAAGAATTAAGATGTGTTATGTACATGTTCTAACTAACCACAAGAAATGAATTCATGATGCATTGCAAACATGTACTTCTTGTTAAAACATTACCATCCTCTTTATGCCCTAAGTTTGTCAAATTCATTTTCCCATACAGTGAAATAAGCCCAAAAATATAACTTCAAAAAAGTCTAATTTTTCTTCTCAAAATTAAAACAAACTCCTCCAACTCAGCTTTTCTTATTCCTCTTCCCCAACTTGTGCTGCTCTCTCCTCTCCTACCCATAATCAACATTACTACCTTCCACGGACCTTCTTTTACATGTGAATATTGTTTTCTCTAGCTCTGATTCTAAGGAAGATGAAAACAAATAAAAACCTTACTGAAAGGGGAAATAATTTTTTCACAATTTGGTACTTAGAATACAACTAGACTCAGTTTTCCATTTACCAATCCTTACCTATCTAGATACTTTTAAGGAGGGGTGGGGACAGTAGACAAAGGGTGTTATATGCTAACATCAAAGGATAACCTTATATATACTTTATAGAGTTCCCATACTTTTTTAGGACCATTACAAGTTAGGAGGAATCAAACTTAAAGTTTGGATGAAGGAAGAGAAATACATGCTCTATCATTATTTTCCAACCAACTGAATGTAAACTATATGAAGGCAGAATTGAAATCACCAAAACGCTACTAGTTACATGGGTAGAGGGTAGAGCAAGAGATAAAGAAACAAGTAGGGTAAAGTGGAGAATTTTAACATTATCAGGATTCCCTGAGACATTTCCTAATCTAACTTTTTCACATATATATCCCTAAACCATTTTATTTTCCTTTGCTCTAAAAACAAGAAATACTCTCAAGAGTCAACCAAAGTGGTATTAATTGCATGTATTTCTACAGTGACTACAGAAATCCTCACCAAAGTCTTTTTTCTCAATATTCATCCTTTTTCCCAATTCATCTTGACGCTAATGTTCAAGGCGAGCTAAACACTGCTGGTGTTTTAAACTTTACTGAAGAAATAGTCCCATTTAACCTTTTTAACAATGTATTTATCTGACTAATTCTGACATTTACTTTGGCTCCTTTTCTTGATTCATGGGCATTTCACAGCAGTATATCTTTCAATCTCTTCCCTATTCTATTTCCCCATTAAAATTTCTAGGGGCTGGGGATTTAGCTCAGTGGTACAGTGCTTGCATGTAAGTTTTATGTAAGTAAGTTCTATCTTTGTTATTACTTTCCAAAATTATAATTGTTATATTTTACTAAAACAATGGCTTCAGATCTCAATCACTATGATTCATTCAACCCATAAAAGTTCTACCATGGAAAATAAGCTGTAAAGTAAGACTCCATCTATCACTGAGTATCTTAGTTAAAAGACTTGAAGCCCACAGTAAAATTAGAAAATGTTTCCCAGAAAAAACAGAGATTCAGTCTATTTGTATATCATACAGAAAGAGCTTTCAAGTGTTTATTAAACTACTGATTTCAACAATGGCAATCTCTTACAGTGAAAAACTTGAATTTGAGGATGAGATAAAAAATTTTCATGATAAAAATGCCCATTTCCCCAAATTAAGAAGACAAAGTAGGCTGACAAATATTAAACCCATATTAATTCTACCAAAAATAAACAAAAACTCAAGTTAGTTGATAATGTAGCACTTACATAAAAACGCTCTACTGGAATCAAAATGAAGATACAATTGTTTTTACCTTTTATGGTTAATAATGACCAAACCAGAAACATCTGTTTAATGAAAAGAATGTATAAGTCTTAGTTGTAACGATTTGGAAAATCAAGTAACTTACCTATGTAGACTCTCTTGCTGTATCTCTGCATCAGTAACAGCACAAATACATGCAATGGAATAAGGTTGATGATAAACACATACCCACCCCAAGCAGAGACCTATGAGAAAAGAAATACCAAGATAAATCACTTTTTATTTTTTAATATTTTGTACTTTTCAAAATAGGTACATTTGTCATGACAATTTACATAGATAATGAGCAAATATAAAACACTAGATTTTTTTGTTTTTTGTTTTTTTGGTGCTGGGGATCGAACTCAGGGCCTTGTGCTTGCAAGGCAAGTACTCTAACCACTAAGCTAAATCCCCAGCCCCAAAACACTAGATTTTTAGCAATTCTGAGGGATTTTTGAATGTGGATTTATATAACATATATAGCCTACTTCTCCTTTTTCCTTTTTTTGGGTAGGGGTGGGGGTGGGGTGTCATGGATCAAACTCAGGGCCTTGTGCTTGCTAGGCAAGTACTTTAGCACTTGAGATAAATCCCCAACCCTTCTCCTCATTTTTCCTGATACTTAAAAATAACATCCCATAAACCCAATATACTTTTCTAAATTCAATGTGAAAATGTTTGAATTATATCAGATTTAATGGAAAAGCTGTAAGACATTATAATTTGTGAACTGGCAATAAAAAGACTGTCACAGAGACAAAATTCCAGGCTCCAGACCATAAAACTTCAAATTAAAAAAAAAAAAAAAAAAAAAAAAAAAAAAAAAAAAAAAAAAAAAAAAAAAAAAAAAAAAAAAAAAAAAAAAAAAAAAAAAAAAAAAAAAAAAAAAAAAAAAAAAAAAAAAAAAAAAAAAAAAAAAAAAAAAAAAAAAAACCAAAAACCAAAACCCAGCTTTCACTCTTACCTATTTTGGGAAAATTTAGCCTAAGAAAATTCACTGAAAGTAAGAACAATGAATGTTGGCACTAATCAATTCAACCAGAAAGAATACATGGAATACGCTTTGAGATCCTTAAAATTAAAAGTGCTTATTGGATATAAATTTTTTTCCTACAAATGAATTATACAGAAGATTTCATTGCAATTTTTGGCCAATTATTGTCAGAATACTGTAAGATGTTCTGGTCTAAATTACTAGATATTCTAAACAGAGAATGTTCACTCTCAACTAACAGAAAGTACTAATATTCTGGTATATTCAATAGGCAATAAGCCTTTATCAAGATAAAAATTCTTAGATGTACTCTAATAATTAAAAGCTTTAAAGAATCATTGATACCAATACCTCTGGAGTATGTATGCATATTCTAACGATGCTGCTATTATCTAAAATATTTCAGAATCCCTTATAAGGAACTACCATCAGTTTATAATGTGTATCTGTTTACAGCCTTAGTCACATGCTACTTTTCCACCAAAACACAGTGTTGCCTTGACTACATGCCAGTCCTTGTTATTTCCAAACTAAGTTTAAACTCCAAAGAGAATGAGTTTGCTATTACTGAGTACAATTGCACAAGATGTACCTGAGGCTTTAACCATTATAATAGGGCCACTTTATCACTTGGATGTACATATTTATTCTGTATTTGTTTAAAATATCAGCAAAATTATCATTAATTTTCAGCACACGACTAGTATATAGGCCATAGGTTGAAAAAGACAGGCAGAAAAATGAAAAAAGATTGAACCCCAAATATAAGAAATCTGTTTTAAAATTACATAGGGTAGTTTGAAGATACAGAGTATATGGCCAGTATTTAGATGACTCTAGAGAATCAATAAAATTTTGCAAATTGAGCAAAGTATTAATATACTGCCTTATCTGCTCTACTTAACAACAAAGAGAAGCTAAAACCAATCTGAAAGTGAATCTGATGTTTTGAAAAGTACTTGTTTATCTTATATATGTGATCCTTCAATAGAGAGCTTTATTTACTCTCTGTCCCATACAGATTTTCTCTTAGTTTTTGTCTTTTTCTTTTTTCCTTCCATGTACTTCAGAGAATGGAAACAAAATGGCTCTTAAAGTACATTCTTTCTACAATCCAATCTTTACTTGGGATATCTTTTGCACCATGTCTAAGTTTTCTCATTTCTCTGCTGTAGGCCAACTTACCAGACCAAGTACAGTTGAAAACTCATATTATTTCACCACTAAGCAGCTGTTTAGTGAATCCTAATCGGAGAACATTAATTTTTTTGTACAATATCTATAATTATCCAAGTGCTAAATAAAAGTTTATCTAAACATGGTTCCAATGTTCAATATTTAATAGGAAAAAGTTCATTTTATTTTGTAGTATTAGTTGGAAAACATTTTTAATCAGTGCAACTGAAAATATAAAGCTAGGAACAATTAAAAAAACAAGTCTAAATGTCAATATGAAGTTAAAATATTTAAAAGTTAACATCAGGAAAAACGTGTTTTGTTCAATTTATATAAAACAGTGTTTTCATAGGAATGAATACTAGCCCTCCCCACCAAAATTTAAGTCTATATATAGGTAGGGATGAAGGAAGAAAATGGTAGTAATGAAAGAACACACCAGATAAAATCAAGATTCTAAAGGTTTCAGGAGAAAGAAGGTAGAAAACTGAGGACTAAAGGGATTGTTATAAGGTTGGTTAGAACCCAGAGTTTTGAATATGAAATCTTACCATATAGAAATACGATAAACAGCAGCACATTGTCCAAAAAACGGATCCCGTTTTTACAGATTTAACCTAAAAGACAAATAAGCAAATTCTATAATAAAAATTTTTACAAAGCTCCTGCTGATTTTTTTAAAAAGTTAAATGTTTAGTAAATTTTTGCTATAAGACAGTTATTTTTTAAAAAGCACTGAAGTCACTCGATATTCACAACATCTAATTACCATAATACATGCAGCATTTATAAACTCTGAGAAGCAGACATTTTAAGAATAAGACTTCTTTTGACAATGTAGACTTCTTTTGATTATGTAGTTTTCAGTAAAAAGAATCACCTTAAAAGGAGCAAATTACATTTCCCACTACCTTAAAATGATTAAAGAAAATTTTTCAATAAATCTACATTTTTATGTTGCTGAGTTGCTTAGACTGAACACCTTAATCTGTTTGCCTATGTGATCATATATATCTTACACGTAATTCTGAGAATCCATTTTTTAAAACTTCATTATTATACTTGGAAATTTCAAATACCATAATGAGTATCCAAAAAATTTGTATTTCTAAAATATTTTCCAGAATGCCTCATATGTAAGTAAAATTCTCAATTACTCTGAACTAGAAAGACAACTTATAATAAATGAAAGTTTAAAAAGCTGACAAATCCCTACTGTTTTAAAAAGAGTTTGTCTTCACTCTGTCCTGATAAACAAGCTCAAATTTAAGTGTTCTATACAGTTAATTTCCAGAGGTTCTTTACTTTAAAATGGGTCTCTACTAATACATTTACAACAAACAACAGGTGACATCCAAAACTGTGGGAGAAATAAGTGTGAAAAGGGATGGAAAGAATGGAAGAAGAGAAACATTTCTAGCTGATAGCACTTAATATGAATAAAGAAAGTATATTAAGATATGGATTTTTTTTGTTGGTGGTACTACAGATCGAACCCAACGCCTTTGCACTGAGCTATATCAGGCTATTTTATCTATCTATCAATCAATCATCTACATATGAGATTATTCCTTTGATACGTGATCACCAAATAGGTCAGAGAAGGGAATTGGAATTAAGTGGTATTCCCAAAATCATACCGATAGAAACCAACGGAACAAATAGATCAAAATACAACTTTTAGGAAGGACAGTTAGTATTAGGGAAATGGAAAAGGAAAGAAAACAAAGGTTCAGAAAGGCCTAATCCTAAGTGGAGACACTAAAATGTGTCCGTAGAGGGTGAGATGGGCAAGAAAATACAAAGTAATCCAAAAGACAAGGGCACAAAACGCTGAAGTAGAAATAGAATAAAACAATATCACAGAGCAAACAAAGAAAAAAAAAAGTTCAACTTAGAATTTGAGAGTTGAGAGGATGGGTTATCCGAACAGACTGAAGCTGGAAAAGAAAAATACTGTCAGAAAAACCTTGCAAATGATTATTTGATCCTTTATATTTGTCTACCAGTTGTTTTACTGCCTCTAAGTTCTGAATGTGTAATTCAAGATTTGTAATAAACAACAGGATTCCTTTAAGTACTTTTCCTTTAAAGTTGAGTGTGCTGTTAACCTTTCTTGGCAGAGGATAATGGAGGAAAACTGTACAAGAGGTTCTCCTATCACTTCAGGTGTAGGATGAGGGTTTGTCATAGTAAATGTGAGGGCATCTGGTGAAGCTGACATCAATCATGCACACAGAACATAATCTTTCTGTGACTGTGCTGGTATGACGTGGTGATGGCCTTTCTGTAGTCTTGACCTGATAACCAGAGCTCCCATGCACACTTTGTAAGCCTTCTGCAGCCATTGATCCAATTCCCACTGTGTACCACAGCGCACCAGTTGCCTCACCTGCCTAGACTCCAGAGTGTGGCCTGTACCTTGTGTGGAGCAGTTCCAAACCATTTCCATACTGGCCAAACCACTGAACTTCTCTGCTGTCAGTGGGCTGAGTGAGTGCCCTCCTATCCTGAGTTCTGAACACCTCTTAAGTTTGTCCTTCCTTAGGTATTCTCTGTCAGCCATAGGATAACAATATCAACTTTCCTCCTATGTTACTCTTTTTACCACAGTTAATGTTTCGTTCTATAAAACTTGTCTTATTTAACCTACTGTAAGGTTTCTCTTGACTGGACCCATATTACAAAGCTGCTCATTTTATTGCAGCTGGAAAGGAGAGAATAGATAGCATTAAGAGCACCCTGAAAAGATACAACATCCAACAGCATGTCTTCGGTGATCCAACTTTTTCAACTTGGCCTACCTCCTAACAGCACACTCAGCTATGAACATCAATGGATTAATTCACTCTTGAGTATAGCACCCCCATGATCCAGGCACTTCTCTTAATACAGTCAAATTGGCAATTAATTGGCACACCTACATTCAAAAACCTATCCCTGTGTATTAAGAGTCTAATAGCCTTTATGAATCTTCACATCTTAACCAGTTAGCATTATCTCTTACTTTATAAAACTGTGAGGATTAAATTACAAACAAAAAACATTGAAAGCATCATGCCTCTGTAGACTACAAAGAAGACATTCTTTAGATATCTTTTATTATCCTCAAGGTATTTTGGAGGAACTACTGAACTGAAACAACATGGGAAATTAGATTTAAGTAAGAGTGAAAGCAAAGAAAAACAGAGGGGCAAATTTTGAGACCAACGAGTGGCCAACTCAGTAGAAAAAAACAAGAGAAGCTATAATCATATTGAGAAGTTTTAAAACAAAGCTAATTAGTTTCTCCAAATCAAATTCTACTATGAGTAAGTTTACTGTAGGCCATTAAGTACAATTTATTAAATTAATAAAAACAAAAGCTTTTTCCTCTCCAAAGCTAGTTGAAATGAAACCTTTCATCAAACAAAAATTTAAAAGACTAACATAAGAGACATTTCTGGTTGCAGCGGTATGAAGTTCAAGAGATTCTCCAGTGACATAGGAGGTGAAAGAGGAAACAGATAAAACAGATAACCATTTCAGAATGCGTGAAATCAACCAACTGTGGGACAAATAAATTGAGAACTGTGGTCTTCTTGCTTGAGGCTGCTCCCAAAGCGTAACCTCACCACTCAGCTTGGTCGACAAAAATGGTAGTTTAAACAGTCTGAGACTGGACCAAAAAATCAGCTTCTTTGTTCCTCAAGGAAGAGGACATGATGCAAGGTTGGAGGCAGGAAGAATGAAAACAACAGCTGTGCCAGCTAAAAACGAAAAACTCAGGAACAAATGAGAGAACAGTAGACTAGCCAGAAATCAACGTGATAATTCTGGAAGTGAGATGGACATTTAAAAAAAAGCTTAGATAAGGTCTTGTGATCTCTGATGACTGAGAAGCTATACATATGCACAGAAAAGACCAGAGAAAACCAGGTACGAGTAAAAGCAAATGAGTTATAATTTTGACTGTGCTCCTCACCCAACAAATTGATCAATCAACACAGTGTGGAAGCTTTATGGTTCCAAGTTTTTGACTATAAACTCTGCCCAAATCTTTGGCTGACATAAAATCTATAGAGACAAGGGCTGATCTTTAGGAAGCCAAGTTACAATACAAAAATAAAAAATAACTGAGCAGACACATCAATTGAAACACACTACCAGGAGTGACAGATTATACAATTTGAGTCCAGGTAAATTAATAATCAAAACCAACATATCTCAGAAAAACGACACGGAATCCAGTATTACTACATTACATAAAACACCCAGCCTCAAACTAAAAATTATAAGACATGCAAAGAAATAGGAAAGCATGACCCATATTTTGAGTGGTGAAAATAGGGATGGGGAAGTAGTCAATAAGCACTACCTGTGAGTGGTTATGTTTAGAGGACAAAGACTTCAAACAGCTATTATAAACACATTCAGAAAACTGAAGGATACCATGTTCAGAAAATTAAAGGTTGACCCAGCTATTCGTCTGCTTGGTATCTTCCCAGAAGAATTAAAATCATCATATCACTGTGATATATGCACAACCATGTTCATAGCAGCACAATTTGTAATAGCTAAGTCTTGGAAACAACCTAAATGCCCAACAACTAATGAGTGGCTAAAGAAGATGTGGTTCTTCTATACAATGGAGTACTACACCGCCATAAAAAAGGATAAACTAGAGTCATTTGTATGTAAATGGATGTTCCTTGAGAACATACTCTTAAGTG
>PVJO010003655.1:103216-120205 GCA_004026905.1 Hystrix cristata | reverse complement strand
GGGGTGGGGTTGGGTTGGATTGGGTTGGGTTGGGTTGGGTGGAGTGGTTTGGGTTGGACTGAGTTGGGTTGAATTGGATTGGGTTGGGTTTGCTTTGGTCCACTCTGCCATACTCAAAATGAAAGCTGTATGGAAATTCTAAGAACGGCACTGTTCCTTCAGCAAAGGGTCTGCAGCATGGTGGGCAGACCTGAACACAAGGTAAAGCACAAACAAGAAACCAGTGAGAAACGAGCCTGAGAAGCATGAAGAACAGCTGGAAGTCAAGTTGAGAAGAACCTTTTTTGATCCTGGGGAGAGAGGAGAGTGAACAAAGCGGAACGTCAGAATGCATTTCCACATGAGCTGCAGGCAAATGCCTGTGAGACAGAAACCAGGCTCGCGTCCCTCCATGACTGATGCTCCCTTGGGCAGAGCCAAGGCATTTGCTCGAAGCCCGTGGCCATATGCAAGTGCAGGCAGACAAGCCTCTCTCAGCAGGGCTACCCCAGGTCCCCCTCCCAAGGCAGCCCAGCTGTGCAATCGACTCCTTGAGGAGGAAGGAAAGGAAAAGGTACTGGGTGTCGACTGTCAAGGCTGAGAAATAAAGAGGTCAGATAAGATAAAGTTGGATATTAAAAGCACATAAGGCGTGCTGTGTTTCTAAACAGTGCCAGCGTGGTGTGTACGCTTTGCAATAGCAGTAATAAGCAAGTTCAGATTCACTCAGCTCTCCAATTATGTATTCACGTGGCAAATAAAGCTTTCTCCCTGCTAGGAACTCAGTGTCTCCTACAAGGCCACACACACAGCCACCATTGCTGTCCGCAGGGAGTGTCCAGAGGTGGCCCCTGCTGCTCACAGCACCCGTCCGAAGTCAGCAGAGCATTGCATTTGTCTCTTCCTTGCCAAAACAAAGCAAAACAGACAAAAAGCCTCTGTCTCATGCTGGATTCTAGGAGGACTGATTCATCTCTTTTCATTGGATACAATTCCTCTTGCCTTTTCCTCAAAGCTGAAGAGCCCTTTGTTGGTGCAAGGAGGCAAGAAATTGGAGTGTCAATGCCAGGACTTCGCTGGGCCCCATCCCCTCCTCCTGTGGTGGGCCCGCTCCGAGATTAGGGTCATGGAGGACTGGACCCTCTCCCCATAGGCCTCCGCCCAGGTGGGCGCCTCTAGCCCTCATGCCCCATCTTCCCTGACCCTCTCCCTCCCCCAATGACTTGTCATTCCTCCACCGCAGCAGAACGGAAGCTGAAGAGTCCTTTCCCTGTACTCCCCGCTCTCAGCGAGACAGCAGAGGGGACACCCACAGCCTGGGGATCAGAGTGAGGGGGCTCCCCCGGGAGCGGAGGCAGTAGCAAGCAGGGTGGGCTGTGTGGGCACACCTCAGCCTTGGGGGGCTTTGCCCCACGAACAGATTTCAGCAATGGTGTACCTACAGACACTTGCTTCCTTCTTCTTCGTTCCTGAACAAGCCATTTTTTCTCATTTGGTTCCAAAATGTATGCTGTCCCTTACCTTTTACCCCCACCATTCGTGGTGTTATTCAATGACTCTAACGTCTGGTCTTCGCTAACTGGAAATACGGAGGGTTCTGCACTGCTGAACAGTGGAGTTCACAGTTCAAGGTGAAAGGTCTACACTGTTAGCCGCCTCTCAACAGCTCTGCTGCTCCTCCCTTTGTCCAAAGCCATTCGGTGGTGGACTTGTGAACTCAGCCTGAGGTTACGTCAGGGGACAGCAACTCTACTTCCATCCTGCCCGTGACTGGGGGTCTTAAGGGCACCATGACCCCAGCCAGCAGTATAAATGCTGCAGATTTATTAAAAGAGGTAAAAGTCAACCTAAGAAACCACAAGCTTCGGGCCATGGATCCAGACTAGCATCTGTGAGACTCAGCTTCCTCATCAATAAAGACGAGATAGTAATACTTCCCACCTGGGGGATTGGAGGTGTGATTGTGTGTTCGTAGTCTGGCTCAGAGATATTCGAATGTACAAGAGGCAGGTACTTCCTCTTGTGCCAAACACTTGGCGGAGCCTGGGTGTCATGAGCTGAGGTGTCCAGTTCCCCTGAACGGGGTAAAGGCAGAGTTAGCTGTGAGCAGATTCAGGTAGGGACCTTTGGTTGTTGTAGCTGTGATAGGCATGATTTAGAAATGATGGCTGGTTTTTCCCTTCGCCTTTGTAGGGAAATCAAGAGAAACTCACATATACTTGCTCCAGTTTTTTGTTTTTTTTAAATGAGCGAGCACAATAAAAGCATAAGGTTCATATGGCAGTTATTGATTTGGGCCATCTGGTAAGCCAGGACGTATGTCTACCATGTTGGATCAGAAGCTGCTCCGAAAAGCCTTTCCTCCCATAAGAGACATTTTGGTCAGCTGGGGACAGGGATGGATTTCATCGCAGGGCGGGGACCGCAGTAAGAGGAAGCTGGAGAGGACTCTGAGGGACTGTCGCAACCCTGACCCTAAAACAAAAACCAGAAAGAACCAGGAAGGCACCGACTGACCCAGGGCACTGGGGGTGAATGGCACCCCTCACCAGCTCACTTGACTGTGGAGTGGGAAAGTGTCTAAGTAACTAACAAAAGCCACTGTGGAGTGCTTTAAAATTGTAAATACGCCCTGTGAGTGTCCTAATATGCCTGCAAGGGGAGTGTCAAATTCAAGATAGCAAGAGAGGTCTATGAGCTCTAAAAGATAACATGCCCGCTTCCCTTTTAATGGGCGTTCTGTTTTTTTCCCTCTCTTTCTTAGCTTCTGAAGTGTTTTCTTTTTCAAAGCTCCTTCCTCTGCTTGCTCTCAGCCCAGAGGCAAAAACTTCCCTCCCTCCAAAAGTTTTTATGAGGACCATTTATTGTTTTCAAGGTGGAGCAGTGTGAGAAATTAAAATGTTTTTCACAGTGGTTCTAAAAAAGCCCAGGACAACAAACCTACTGATTATTTTTAAGCTTGAGGGAAATAAAATCCAAGAGAACTCTCCTGCCCCTTCGGAGACCCCTCAATTCCCTGTCCTCCACATGGGGGTCGGACAAACGCCCCTGACGCTCTGCTGTGTCTCCAGGTGTTCCAGGCCAACAATGACGCCACCGAGGTGGTGTTGAACAAGCTGCACACGCCCCTGCTGACGAGGTTCGTCAGGATCCGCCCGCAGAGCTGGCACTCGGGCATCGCCCTGCGCCTGGAGCTCTTTGGCTGCCGCGTCACAGGTGAGGCGGGTGCCCCACGAACACGGGGCTCTTCCCGGGCTCTGCTCCCTCTTCCGGAAATGGCATGATGGTACCACGTGGCCTTCCCAGAAGGACTGCTCAAGGGCTCCAGCCCCATCTGGGTTCATCTTTTTTTCATTCATTCATTCATTCATTCACTCATCCATCCAGTATGTTTGTTGTTGCTTTTTGTTTCCTTTCAGTACAAGGAATTGAACCCAGGGCCTTTGCAATGAGCTGATCTCCAGCCCCTTTTGTCTTTTTTACTTTGAGAGAAGGTCTTGCTAAATCACTGAGTTGCCCAACTAGGATTGAACTTGTGATCCTCTTTCCTCAGCCTCCCAGAGTGCTGGGATTGTCCAGTATGCTTTTATTAAGCACCTACTGTTTCTACTAACTAAAACGTATTAGATGCTAACTACATTAGAGTTTCCATTCTCACCTAAGGTATGTTATATTGTATCCTTGTAAGGACACTGGGGCAGGCACTACTAATCTCCTCATTTTACAGATGAGGAAACTCAGAGTTAGAAGAGCTGAGTCACCCTGCCAGCAAGCAGAGGAGCCAGAGTTTGAATCTGGGCAATATGAACCCAAAGCTTCTGCTCTCAAAGAGCACTCTCTGCTGCCTTCACTGGGGTCTGACAGTGATGCACAGCCCTGTGGACACAGTGACAAACACAGAGGGCCAGCTGTGTGGACATATGGGCAGACGGAGTAATAAACAGGCAAACTTCCCTAAGTGCAAAACCAAAACCATGCTGTCTGGGAACAGGCCTCACAGACCGGGACGTGTGTGGCAGAGGAGATGACCCAGCCCAGGGGGTTGGGGGGCTCCCTGGAGGAGGCGGTGAGTCAGGGCAGAGGACAGAGTGGGGCCGGGAAATGCACCGGCAGTGGTCATGGCTAGAACTGCAAAGAGAAGCCCCAAAGGCAGGGTACGGGGTGCGCAGGACAGAAAAGCAGCAGCTCATGTGGTTAGATTCAAGGGCACAGCCCGGAGAGGACAAGAGGAGCCGGCACAGCTGTGGGAGGCTGGCATGGTGGTGCCCATGAGAGGCACCACTGACTGCACCAGTGATGGCCTTTCGTGGACAGCACGGTTCCCCTCATCCTGTGGGCTCCACCTCTTGGTCACGGAAAGGTGCTCTGTATCCATCCCACCACCTGCCCGCGTCCTGGTCCTGCCGCTTCTGCCTGCGGGACGTGGCCCTCTGCTCATACCCAGCGTCTGCGTTGCTCTCTCCTCTGTCCTGCACATTATCTTGCCTACTCATCCTAGCAGCCCGACGAGGGTGGGGGCTGATGCAGAAACCAGGACTCGAGAGGTAACGTGGTGGCCCAAAGCCCCCAACTAGGAGGCAGCAGAGCCAAGACCTCCACCTGTGTCCTCTCAACACAAATTCTCCTTCTTACCACCTTTACACAAAGACGTGGCTTCCCTCTCAGGGGAGCAGCTCGGCCTAAGCCAACCTAGACGACTGTTTCCGGTCCCTTCTGCGATGCCATTCCGGGCCAAGAAAGGCTAATTAGCGAGGATTTAGTTAACTCACAGAAGGAGAGGCTCTAATTTACCACGGATTGAAGTGTGGGGACAGCCTTTCTAAGATATGATGTTTACACCTTGGGCGAATGAAAGTTAGCCTAGTGATGACGAGGGGCGGAGTCAGTGGGAAACCAAGAACTGTGATAATGTACATGGAAAGAAAGACCCAAGTGACTCCAGACTGGTCCGTCTACCTGAGCACCAGGAAGCAAGGCCATGCTTACCTGAGCCCCTCTGCCCTCCCTGTCCTTGACGGGGTCGGCAAAGACCAGCATCACGCAAAGGACATGCAGATGCGCGTTCTGAGAGTCTCCGTCAGAGCCACAGATAGAAACAGCACGCAGCTATTAGACTAAGGGCTACTCTATAGCAACCAACAAAATCCTCGCCACAACCCTCAAGAGATCAGTCCTGCTCTTAGCTCCCCTTTAGACGTGGAGAAACTGAGGCACAGAGCAATTCAGTAACTCATCCAAGGTCCTCTGGCTACTAATGGGCAGAATGAACGTGAATCCAGACAGATCGGCTCCAAGTTCAGGCTTGAAACCAAAATACTGTGCAAATCGTTGCCAGGAGTCAGTGCTGCCCCGGATGATTTACTGGCCGGTGGCTCCCGCAGCGTCCCGCCGCAGGGCAGACTCGTGTCCGCAGGAGCCGCTGTGACCTCTGTGTTCTCCTCCCTCTCGCAGACGCCCCCTGCTCCAACATGCTGGGGATGCTCTCCGGCCTCATTCCCGATGCCCAGATCTCCGCCTCCTCCACCCGCGAGTACCTGTGGAGCCCCAGCGCCGCGCGCCTGGTCAGCAGTCGCTCGGGCTGGTTCCCTCGGACCCCTCAGGCCCAGCCGGGTGAAGAGTGGCTGCAGGTGGACCTGGGAGCACCCAAGACGGTGAAAGGCGTCATCGTCCAGGGGGCCCGGGGAGGAGATAGCAGCACAGTGGTGGAGGCCAGAGCATTCGTGCGCAAGTTCAAAGTCTCCTACAGCTTGAACGGCAAAGACTGGGAGTACATCCTGGATGTCAGGACCCAGCAACCAAAGGTAAGCCATCCCTGGAGAATGCTAACGTGACGTCCAACAGGGAGGCTACACAGGGTGCAGGGAATTTGGGTATGCCGATTTCCCATCCTGATAAGCCATCATCAAATCCCTGAGCCACAATGATACAACTGTCAGTCAAGAGACTGTTTGGTGCCAGACACTGCTTAGTACCTTATTTAGACCCTCAATCCCTCACATCATCTCTGTCACTTCCATTTTAGAGATGGTAAGACTGAGGCTTGATATCATATTCAGGGTCAGAGGTTTACCAGGAGTCAAGCCATGACTCAGAAACTATAAATCTCACTCCAAAACCCAGACTCCTAACCACTACTCCACACTGCTTGTTTATAAAGTTCAAGATCCTTCTCACCCTCTTTCAGATAACGTTTCCTTGAAGTTGGCCAGACGTCCCAAGGGGATGTGGTTGCTGGAGACTGAACTGCAGAAACTAGAGGTTTACTTCCAAAAATAACCTTTCCTGAATGTTACCACACCCCTTTGTATTTTCCTAGTCTTGGCTTCTCAGATCTTTCCTGCCTCTCATATGGAGCCCGGGAAGAAGCAAGACAAACTTATGCTTGCCCGATGCTTGCCTTCAAAAGAGTAAAGACCAGCCTTCCACCAGGGCATGAGGAGCCCTGAGAAGGGAAGACCACCTCAGGCCTCCATCGCTAACGAACCTGGCCACCCTCTCTAATCCTCGTCTTGAAATTACACTCTGTCCTCAGAAGAGCAAGTCTCCTAAGAAGGAAAAGGGCATTGCATGTCTCTGGCCAGCCACCTTAGCTAAGCAAAAGTTTCCCTTCTGAATGTAGACGCGACTGCTGAGTTGCGAGCTTGTAGTGCAGGTGTGAACTCCCAACTCACAGCTGCAGAGGCTTGGAAAGGCTCAGGGCTTGGTAACTGGAGCCTTTGGTGAACAGGGCGGAGGTTGGGCCACGGGGCTCCCCAACAGAGCTGATTCCAGATCTTCTGAGAAAATGAGGTGATCTCGGCCAGGGTCCGAGCCTGTCCTGCCCAAGACGGTGCCCCTCTTTTGGAACTGGGGACCCAGGCGTCTTGTGGATTGGCTGCTGTATTTCTGGGGGCTAATCCAACAGCCGCCAGCTTCAGCCAGGGCGGCCCACCCTGGGACTCTCAGGGAGGGTCCTTTGGTGAAACTGCTTCCACTGAATGAAGGTTTGCCATCACCTTGGACCATCCGTGTTTGCCCAGAGGAACTAGTCCTTAGCCTGAAGGAGAGAGCAGTCTGTTCCCTTCAGGCTTGCGGTGAACTAGGAACTACCGGCCAGTGGAACTTACTAAGTGTAGGTGTCCAGGCGTTAGAAAAAGCAGCATTTCTTCCCCAACCAACCAAGAATTCAGGATGCTTAAGGCAGCCTACGACTGCCTTTTCCTCTTTCAGCAAGGCCAGTTCCAAACACACTTGGAGCCTAATTCTTTCCTGGGTGCTTGATGACCAGCCCAGAATAAAAGACATAACCTGACAATTGTCGCTTTCGTTTGCTCCGTATTTCCCGTATTTCCGGGCCCCGATGACCTTCCAAATAAGTCAGAGCCCCGGTGTGAGTGTGAACTCCCGCGGATCGGAGCGTCTGCGAGTCGCCCGAGAAGCTGCTCTGGAGGCGGGACGTGGCGGCGTAGGCGGCAGGTGCGGTGCCGTGGCACGCGCAGAGGGCTGAACGGCCTGTTTCTCTGCAGCTGTTTGAAGGGAACGTGCACTACGACAGCCCGGATATCCGGAGATTCGACCCCGTCCCCGCCCAGTTCGTGCGTGTGTATCCAGAGAGGTGGTCGCCGGCGGGCATTGGGATGCGGCTGGAGGTGCTGGGCTGTGACTGGACAGGTACGCGCTTTCCCTCTAGCGTCCCCCGAGCGGTCTCGCGCGCCCACATCGCAGAGTGCCCGGGTGGGCTGGGGAACACCCACCCTGGAGAAGGCCTGTCCATCGGCTGGAAACTGCAGGAGCTATCACCCGGCTCTGTGTTCTCAACAGCCCTAGACGTGGACGGCTTCTCGGGTGTGCTTTGTCTTTTCTAAAGCAGCACTAGCGTTCCGCAAGTCGATCCTCTCAAAGACACGTCAGAACCACACACCACCCACCCACGTTCAATTAGAGCCCAACTCTTTGGGCCAGAGGGCCGCGGCTGTTGACTTAGGGAAGGAAAAAGCCTCACGATAATACGATAATCAGCTCGGGTCTGAATCTGCCCTCCAGATGTCAGTAGCCAAGAGGCCGCCGTCGTCCTGTGAAAGCTTTGGTTTGTGCAGGAGAAGCCCTGGGAGAGGGCTGGGAACAGGCCTTCTTCCTGGTGCAACCCTGCTGGTTCCCACCCAGCCGAGTGCCGCAGGCCTGCAATGGGCCTCTAATGCGCCCAGCCGGGCTGCCCCACCTGTCCTGGCTTCCCAGGGAGAGCTCGGCCTTTCTGAGTCAGGCCCACAGCCCTGGGACGCTGGCCTGCTCCCGCAGCACTGCTGCCAGGTGCTGGGTCTCCCCCGGAGCTCGCTCACCGAACCCCTGAGCGCCCAGGTCTCGGGCCAGCCCAGTGTGGCTGGCCTGCCCCTCCTCGCCAGGGCTCCAGGGGTCCCCATTTTCCAGTCTCTGCCGCACCTGTCACCAGCTCACCCAGCAGGAAGGCATGAAGGATTGATAAGGGCATGTTGGCGAAGTGTTTTCGACTCCCTCACTCACTGCCTGTGATTTTTCTATGAGGAAAAATAAGGGCCCAGTGACGATAAGCAACCCGGGAGCCAGGACTGAGTTAGCACCCCTCGCCTTGGAATCAGAGACTGCTGCAGAAGTACATCCGTGTAGGAAGACGCTGGTTTCCCATTCTTCAGGGTGAGGCTGAGTTTCCAGCAGCCCGCTGAAGGCGCCACAGAGGGTCTCACGAGTGCTGAGCCCCCGTCGCACAGGCTGGCCTCCTCTGTGACCACCTTAGAGTCAGGAGTCAGCCATATATGGTGGCAGGAGAGTCCAGGCCGGTGGCCTCCCAGTATGTTTAATTATGGACCACAATGTAAAATAAATCTTTACCACAACTCTCTTCACTTACAAACACCCACATGCGCACATGTGGGGTGTGTTGTCTGGTCTAGTGCTTGTACACCAGACACAGATGGCTAAAGTCAAGCCCGTCCTCACCATTGCTGGTGATATAACCTCAGACAAGTGACTCAGTGTATTAGCAGGAAAATGGGCATAATAATAGTCCATCTACATTAAACTGTCATAACACATTAAACTGACTCCACAACCTACCGATCAGTGTGACACACAGTTTGAAAAAAAATCAGAGCGAGGCCAAATCCTCCTTGACAGATAGGGAAACTGGGCCCTAGAGAGAGGAAGCCGCTTGCCAGAGTTAGCTTGGTTTGGCAGGGGCCTGCTGCTAATTCCCTCCCAGCCCCGTCCAAGCCTTTGTCTTCCCAGGCTGGCCCAGCTTTATGACTAGCTGGACAGTTACTAACGACCTCTGCCCTTGATTGTCCTCTCCACCCTAAACTGCCCCAAATGGCACCGGTGACGGTTAGCAACAGGTTTCCCATTTCAAAGCCCTGCCTGGCCCTGGGAAGATCAGAGTTGAGGCGCGTTACCCCTCTGCCCAGCCTCCTCCCCTTTGAAGTCTCTGACATCTGGTTTCAATTTCGGGGGAAAGCTGCCATTTGATGGGCAGTTACTCTAGAGCGCCCGGTACAAATACATGGGCACAGAGGCCGTCTGCTGTTTCTTCCCTTTCATTTACACGGCTTGCCCTCCTATAACCTCACTGGCCTCCAGTGCCCCTGAATTTAACTTTATCGACCAGCTTACCCATTTGTTACCAACATTTCTGGAAACTGTTCCCCTTGAGTCATGTGGCTTTTCTTATATATTTATTTTTGCTTTTCAAATTTCCATCTATTCCTGCAACTCATCTTTCATTCCCTTCTTCATTCTTTCCCCCCAAAAAGATAACAGAAAAAAATAAGCGGACGGGTTGAGCTGCTACAACTAAATAGTGTGATGGGGCTTCTTCACCTGCTGGCATGTTTGTGTTTCAAATGAGGGCTTCTTGCCTTGCCACCCATAGGGTGTTTTGCAATTGAGTTTGAGATTCTACGACATAGTGACAAACGTAAACTTACAAATTATGATGCTTTGAGGTTATTTGCGATTTACTTTGAGCAAGAGGCAGACACGGCAAAGGGAAGTATGAAAGGTTATGTGCATAGTATTTAATAGCAAAAAGATGGGAAGTCAACCATGAAAAGCTCTTCAGCGTATTTAGCAATTTCCTTCAGCTCCTAGCTCTATTAAATGGTATCCTGAAGGGTGCCTGACAAAGGCACCTAATCAGACAGTGCTGCAAAGGAGCATGTATAGAAATGGGAAGAACAATGCTCCAACTTCCTCTGGCCGTCTTGTTGGAGGTAGTTCTGGAAGACACCACCCTGCAGCACACAGGCCTGCACACCAGTTTCCAGAATCCTGTCCACCCCACCCAGGACCTGACTCATAGCTCCATTCATTCCCCAAATGGTTGCTGAATGAACGTCTGGTGTGAGCAAATAAACACACAAATGAATGGATGAATGAATCACCTAGAGCCCAGGTCAGAACCAACTGCCTGCAGCCAGGTTTGGCCTCGCCAGGTTTTATTGCGTGCTTGCATGCTTATTCTAACAGTTTGAACAAGTCGCCAACATTTATGAGCCGTAGATTTGACATAGGGATTTTTGGCTTCTTATGGGGGAAAAACTCTCTGGAAGATCCGGCCGTGCTGTGCGTTGTTCCTGCCGTTCCTGTAGGTGCTCCTTTGCTCCTCTGTCTCTCACTGAGCCCCGTGCTCCACAGAGAAGCCCCATGCTGCCGGAACCAATAATGGTGGCTTCTTTCAAGCAGGAGTGCAAGATCCTGGCTGCCCCAGCTCCCGCCACACCTTACTCTCGTCCCAGCCCAGTCTACCTCCCACACTGGCGACAGCTATTCAGATCCGGGAAGCATTTGAATTTGCCACCCCTTAACCTAAAGGCACAGCTCCAAATTCTGCTCCCCAAGCAGAGTCTGAGTCCCTGTAAAGCCATATTCCCACCTATCCGGTTCCATGCAAACACAAACACCACGTCTGGGATCACGCGTCCCAAAGTGCTGGCTGGCTTCTATCTCATTACAGCTGAGCCCCACAGGTCGGAACATTTTTAGGGTTTGCTTTAGTTCTAAATAGTCCTGTCTGGTTGGGAGAAAGCTGCTAAAAGGAGTCTGTTGGTGTAGGGAAGGCGCGCCAGCAGCCTGAAGGTGGGCTTGCTTCGTTAAACACTGAGCTTTCCAAACTGGTTTTGGATGAGCACCGTTCATGTCGCAAGTGTGCGATGCTCGCACCCCCGTCCTCAAGAGAACATCCGGAGTGAGGTTAGCCTGCTTCGGGGTGAGCTTCGCACACCTCTGTTATTGCCTGGCAAGGCCTTTTGTGCTGACCTTAGGGCCTCTGCTGCGGAGTCGAGAGCACAGCTTTGTGTCCGTGCCTCTTTCCCGGCTGCTTCTGCAGCTCTAGATCGCTCTCTTTTGACTCAGGTGATGCTCCGGGCTTTGTCCACGCTTTGCGAAAGTGACCTCGGGATTTTGTGCCCAAACGTATCTTTGTTTTCATTCTCAGGACCCAGAGAGGAAACTCAGTTTTTGGCACCTTCCCCCTCCTGGGTTGCAGTACAGGATGCTAAAGTATTCTTCCCTTCCTTTGCCTTTATACAGACTCAAAGCCCACGGTAGAGACGCTGGGACCGACTGTAAAGAGTGAAGAGACCACCACCCCGTATCCCATCGACGAGGAGGCCACGGAGTGTGGAGAGAACTGCAGCTTTGAGGATGGTGAGCAGGGTGTGGGCATCGCATTGCATCTAGGCTGGCATGAGCGTAGGCTGGGCACAGTGCGCCTGGCTTATGACTGGGAGGGGACTTGGAGTCGGAGGTCCAGGGGTCTCAGGGAAGGGATCAGAGAGGTGCAGGCACACGGAGGCTCGGGGCATGCGGATATTGTGATGACCAACATGGCTGTACAGATGTGACCAAGCGGCCACCAGCTGACCAAAGGTGCCCCCGAAGAGAAACTCCTCTGAGAAGTCTCACATGGAGTGTGACGCCCAGGTTAATTTCACAGTTAACCGTGACTTAACGCCTTTCCCTGGCCCGTCACCACCGCCGATTTAAGAACTCGGGACCAGGGTGCTCCTCAGGAGCAGCCCACCCTCTAAGCACGAGTGCAGACTGAGAAGGCACCCTTAGCCCTCCTTCCCCCTAGAGGATCCTTGTTTTTCGGATCGCCTTTTCACATGGGGAGGCTGTTTTCCCTTTACTTTATCTTCTAAGCATGTCCAAGGTAGATAAAAATAATAATTGGCGGGCCCAAAAGTAAGTCACATTTTAAATCATACTGTTAAGGTCACCGAGTCTTAGGACATTCCTAACAAACCACACGTTTTCGGACACCTGGCATTTTGGGCTGGAATTTAAGTTTGACAGCCTCGTTTTACACTAAGTTACCGATTATTATTAAATATGCATTAAATAAAATGAGGGGAGATGGGTGAAGAGACTGGAGATAGGGCCTAAAGGTGTAGATGGGCGGTTTAATCTGAGAAATCTGCACACACAGCCATGTGAGAGTATGAGGAACTCCCTGGACCCCGTGGATGGCTCTGAAAAATGGCTACCGAGAATGGGAGGAAAGCCAAAAATAAATGCTGAAGTTGTGTGACCGAGAAATGCTAATTTAATGCATATGCTTTTTGGGAATGTGCTTTCGTGTATTGTGTGGGTGAGGGACACTATTGGTCAGGGTTAGTTGAATACGGAATTGTGACATTTTAATGAACTTGTTTTTGTTTTATGAAGAGAAGAAGGAAACTTGGAGAATCTTCCAAGACATGTTTGAGACAGTTTGAGAGCCAAAATTGGAAAGCATAGGGAGTTCATATATTAGATTTGCAGAGTTCGCTTAGTAGAGGGCTGGGGTAGGGAGTCTAGCTAAATGACAATCCAAAGGAAAATCGAAAGGGTCTGCTGAAAAAATTTCTGAAGTTTATTTTTAATATAATTTTACCATTTATAGTGGTTTGTTTGATTTGAGGTTTCTTTGATGGTTCCACCCTTATCCCATTTTTTTTGCAAAAGCTCTTTTTGTGGAATTTGGTTCCTGAGATACGGTATGCACGTAAACATTAGGGAAGAATTATGGTATATTGAATTACTTTGTATTTTTGAACAGAAAAATAGACATTCAGAAATTGTAGGGAGAAGGGAATGTGAGAGCTAAGGGCTGACTTTTCCAAGCCACAGGTTGGTGCTTCTGTAATAGATTCCATGTGTTTCTTCTCAACTCAAGCTGACTTTGGCCAAGGGCGGGCAAATGTTAAATATCCTGTCCGGGGCGGGGGGAGGCCCAGGTCTGCTGGCAGTCTGCCTCCTCCCAAGGTCCTCGTACCCGGGTCCCTAGACACAAGCCTCCTTGCCCCGTGGTGAGCAGTTTCTCTCTGACAGTGTGTTTTCCCCTTGAGACTTCCAGTCCTGCATTCTGAAACTTCCCTGCGGAAATTCTCCACGGGAACCCTGAGAAGGGAAGTGGAAAGCCAGAAACCCCACTTCCTCCTGTTGCCAGCCTTAGCCAGCACTTTTCCGCTGTCTGCGCAGCCGCTTCCGGCTAGCATCCAAATTTGGGTTTCCATTTCCTCTCTCTGCACCTCCACTTAATCAAATGTTTGGCACCAGCTCACACCAGACCTCTGGGGCCAGGCGGAACCCAGACAGAAACCTTCTTGGGTCTGTCTTGGGGCTTAGGCGGGTGCACCTTTAAGCAGATAAAATAAGCCATTCTGTGGTCCTTTCTTAGATTTCCATAGGGGACATTCTCGGCCTCTCCTGGGAGCCCTGCTTGGAGGGACTCAGCGGGGAGTAAACTCATTTCTCCGCCTGGTGAGCACTATCCTGGGTGGCCTGCCGGTTTGGCACCTTTGTCTTGCTCCTGACTTGTTGGATTGGCCACCTGAGGGGAGAGGCCCTACTGTCCCCATCCTGGAATAAGAGGCGATCGCAACGGGGTGAGAGTACCGAACAAGCCTGCCTTGTTTCTGAGGTCACTTTCTTTTCACCGGCCAGAAGCTCCCGGGCATTTCAGCCTCTCTAGATACTAATGGGCTGCCTATCAGTTCTGAGTGCCAGATTGGCAGGAGATGAGATGATACATTTTTGAGAGCCAACCTTCCACTGGGGCACTGGGGAGACATTTGTCTCTGGCATTTAGGGAACAGCAATTTTCACATTTGTCTGCTCTCCGGGGTAGATAGAAGAGGCTGATTAGAGCCTGAAGCCATTTGGTGGCCTCATTTATAATTGCTTACTATGGGAACCATTGGCAGACTTGGCTGTCATGCCTGGGAAGGATGAGACCAAAGCCTGACCCGAGAGCCGGCAATCGCCAAGATGAGTTAAATGAATAAGCCAAAGGGAGCCACTTCTTTCTCGGCTCGCCACTCAGGCCTTGCCAGCCGTTTAAATAGCACCACTGTGGCTGTTCTCTGGACCCATTTCATCTGCCTTCCTTTGGGTTATTTTTCTCCCGCCTTTAGACAAAGATTTGCAGCTCCCTTCAGGATTCAATTGCAACTTTGATTTCCCGGAGGAGCCCTGCGGGTGGATGTACGACCATGCCAAGTGGCTCAGAAGCACGTGGGCCAGCAGCTCCAGCCCCAGTGACCAGACGTTTCCAGGTGAGCCAGTGGCGGGTTAGGAGACGGTGGGCATGAGCTAGCTGCCCCCCATTTCTCAGCCCTGGATTCCTTCGCAAGCTTCGTAACTTCTACCTGCTCTGCGATTCTCTGTTCTTTGCCCACGAACCACCACTGTCTTGGCCCAAGGTATGACCACGTAGACATTAGGTGGTTCGCATCACTTTCGCGATTAGAACACAGCCTGGAAGCTGCGAGGGAGAGAGGGAGGTCAAGAGAAAAGAAAGAAAGAACAGCTCGGGGGACCTAGGAGATGGGTACGGTCACTAGCATCCTCTCGCTCCCATTGTGCCAATGTCACAGAGCCTCTCGCCAACTTCAAGCTGGGCATTATCCCTAAAGTGGCCCACTGGGAAAGCGCAGGCCTTGAATCTGACTGAATCTTCCAAGGGTAGCACCACTCTTGGAGCTAGCCAAGTCTAGGGACTGAGAGGCTGCCGTGTCCATGGCTGTGACGCCCATGGACGTGTCTAGCAGAGCTGCACTCGGCCTGTGGAGGAGAAGTACCTCTAGTCCTTGAATTATTGCTAAGCCTCCCTTTGGGTTTCAAAGGCCAGATCTCTGAATGCTGTCCTGGCGCTGGTTTGCCTTTAGCTCTTCTAACCAGGGAGAAGCCAGTGTTCGTTATTTAGTACCTTGATTGCTGAATGCTGTACTGCTGGTGTTCAGGCAAATGTCTGACAACAGGCTTCCCAAGGATTGGAAGAGAAAACAGGATCCTGGTAACATTTTCCACTTCAGTAGCATAAATATTCTTTTCCTGGTTCATTTTAAGCCACCAACTCCGCACTGGAGGCAGAGTTACGAGCAGTGGTAATAAAGCGGGGGAGGGGGGTGTTTTCCCATTGTACAGATACGGTAGATATAAATAACCTCAGAAGCAGAGATGCTAGTGAAAATGCACTAAAATAATTAAAAAGTGAGGAGTCTGGGTATTTATTACCTTTTGTTTTTAATATAATTTATTGTAACTTTATACGATTTAGTTGTAATCATGATTACGTTTAACTGGCTTGCGAAATTCCAGAAAATTTAACAAGTGGCCCTCACAAGCTGGTACATGCTCATCATACCACCATTATCTTTCCATTTTCCACAATTCCAGCCTGATCTCGGGCCCCCCAGGCATCTTCCTTTCAAAGGGAAGCCTATGTGGGCCGAGGCTAGAAAAGAAAAGGGGGAAGGGAATCCGCCTCTACCCTCCACCCCAGGGGCTGGCATTGTCCCCCTCTCCTGGGACAGGCGCTAGGCGAGCACTCGAGCGAGCGGGCCTCCTGACCCAGCCCACACTTGGTTTCCCGGGGGTCACAGCGGTCTGCTCTGAAGAAAAACATTTTCATATTTCAAGTGTTTATCTCTTCCGCATCTGAGTGCTCGGTGAGATTGGTATCGGAGGGCCACGGCCTGGGGCGCGGGCGGGAACACTCACCTAGTCCCAGCCCTCATCACCCTCCCCGTCTCACACGCTGCAATAATGTTTAATTAATATAATGAGCCTCTTGCACGTTGGCAAAAAATACTTATTTTTATAACTCAGCCTGGATTTTTCATTTCATTTCCTCTCCTTTGAGACTGTATCCAATTAATTGGTGGTTTTCCCCAGCCCCCATCTTTTATCCAAATGCAAGGAAGGGTGGGGGGGTGTGAGTGTGTGTGTTGTACGCAGCCTCTGAGTGAGTGTGTGGTGGTCTCTGGGAGGGGTGTGTACAAGGTACAGGTCGGCAGAGGCGTTTTGCAGGGCTGTGTGTAGGGGATTCACTGGCTGGTACCCAGTACCCATCTTCAGGTTCTTTCTAATAATTCTGGTCCCCTCCCTTGCACTCTTCTAAGCAAATCTTCCCTAAAGGTGTCTGAGGCGAGCCCCCGCCCAGAATCCGAGGCCACCAGTTAGCAGGTCGAGAGGAGCTTATGCCGCATCCTTGGGCCCTGGCCTGCACCTCTGTTGCCCTTCACCTCCACCCGGGTGCCCCTGCAGGATCCAGGCTCCCGGGATTCCAGTGTCCCCCTCGTTCTAGTTCACGCAGTACAGCCCGCAGCTCGGGAGGGCCTTTCCCAGGGAGCTCCCGATGCAGGCAGAGCTCCAACCTTGGGCTGAAGAGATGGGGACAGAGAGAAAAGGAGGGCCCCGAGGAGCTGCTAGATCTAATGTTGTTCCTCCCTGAAAATATCAAGAAGAAAAACGAGTTTCTTCCTTTTTCAGAGGAATCCTTGAAGTTTGGGAAAGTAGCACTTATAACCTGCTGCTGGAAAACGAAATCATAATATTGTTCGCAGGGCCGTTCCCTCTGTCCTCGGATGATTTTAAAATGCGTTTTCTGTATTTTCCATTTTCCTTCTGCTTACCAAAAAAAAAAAAAAAAAAAAAAAACTGGAAGCAGAAGATACAACACCCTTTCTGTTCAGGGTGGTCCTTTCTTCAAAAAAAAAAAAAAAAAAACCTAGGGCC